>JAVSBS010005421.1:0-13423 GCA_033124195.1 Coracias cyanogaster
ACCTGGTCTAGTGGGAGGTGTCCCTGCCATGGCAGGGGTTTGGAACTAGATGATCTTTGAGGTCCCTTCCAACCCAAGCCATCCTATGATTCTATTAATATATAAGTGCACTTAAAGGCATCAGTGGTCATTTGCTTCCTTCCACAGTTGCATCATTTATACCCCAGAGTCGGGGGTTAGTGTAATTCCCAGCAGCAGCTGCAGAAAGCTGCAGGTTACCCCAAGCATGAATCTGGTTAATGTGAGGTGAGATAAAACGCAATCTTCCATCCTGGGAGAGAGGTACGCAACACGGGTGTGCAGCATCTTTGGGCAGGTTGAACTTCTGCTAAAGCCCAGGAATGAAGAAGCGGTTGTGGCCGCCCTGCAGCAGGACCTCATCTGCAGCAGAGCCTGCTCAGCGAGTTGCTGGGGGCTGACCTTTGAGATGCAGGAGAAACCTTTCCTCCTTGAACTGCTCTGCAGAGATAATGAATTTTGTAATGGATTTCCTGTTCTTTTTATAGAGCAGGGGAAGCTGGCAGATCACATCTAAGCTCGCTTTAGTGGAGCTGGATGTAATTATGTTTGCTAGATAACCTGATATTTTCGTAAAACATATTTTTCTTTGGTCTGATTCAAAGCATGACACTGGGGTTCAAACAGGCTTTGGTGGGAGTAGACAAGACTGTTGGGGAGGTTCTTTGTGGGTGAGTGGGAGTGACCCAAAGACATGAAGTGCCCTATGATCAGATCAAAGGTCCCTCTACCCCAGTGCTGACTCCAGCAGTGGCAGGAGGAGGCAGCACATGAGCCCAGCCCTTTCTGCCGTCTGCTCCCCATGGGCTTCTCCAGCATCCACCCCTGTGATAGTACAGAAGTCAGAGGGCACATCACTCTCTGTTGCTTCTGTTGCCCCTTTTTTTGGGCTGTTGTCCAAAATCCCATTTTGAACCCACAGAGACCCCCTGGCTCTGCAGTCTCCCACATCAGCAGGTTGTAGAAGTTCACTGGTCCCCCAGCACAGAGGCAGGATTTCACCTTTCGGCACCCTGAGGAGTTTTGCTGGGTCACAGTAAGGTGTGAGTTTTACATCAACTCCTAATGAAACCCTTGCAACAGCCTCCAGGCCACCCTTCATCTCTGTTTCCCTAAGCTGCTCCAGCTCAGCCTCTCCTTCTTCAAGGGAATGATGCGTTGCACGGTTCTGGAGCTCTCTGCATTGCACAGAGGCAAAGTCCACCCAACTTCCCAGCAGTAATCAGGCATTTATACTATGTGCAACAGAGTGGAGAGTTCTCACTCTTGCTGGACTTCCATCTGCACACTGATCTTCAAGCTGTTGATCTAGCTTTCCCTTCAGTTTATGTTTCCCTCCCTTTACCTCACTGTCCCCTGCAGATCTGGGCAGCAAATGGTGAGATCCACCTCATAAACCCCCTCTCCTCAGCAAGCTTTGATGATCCCTCGGCTCTTGCCTTTACCCCTCCTCTCGCCAGGCACTTTCCCGTGTCACCCACATGCTCCTCACACCTCAACAGAGGTGTCCACTGAACACATCAGCAGATCTAGCTCCCTCACCCAGGGCACATGGACAGCACCCAAACATACCTGCAGCACCAGCTCCATTCTTTCTCCTCCTGATGTCCTCAGTGAACATCCCCCTACACGGTGACCCCAGGATGCCACACCATCATCTGTCCCAACCTTCTTATAATGCAGCCTCCCCTCTCTACCAGCAGGCTCAAAACAACAGACATGAGACCAGAGCAGCCACATGAATGTTCCTTGAGAAATTAATGCTTTAATTAAACCTAATACTCTTGTTATAAATGACCAGTCTGGGATCCCATTAGATTCTTGGTCTCAGTGAATTCTTATATTAACATTTCATGGACCATTTTCTTATCCCTGGACATGAGACATGGACACCCCTGCTCCCCTCTCTCCAGACTGTTTGGTACTTCCAGTCCTCCTGTTGCATCCCCTTGGACAGCTAGCACAGGCTGGGCAGTGTCTTGCCACAGCAGAGCTGTTCACAGCAGGGTCTGTTTCCAGGTGCCTCCTTCAAACTGTGCAGCTTTAGCCTGTCTGTGTCCAGATCCGCAGGCTGCAGCCAGCCGGGACCCGGTGATGCTCTTCACATTGCTCTGTGATTTCCCCCTCATGAGTCCTGATGCTTGTCTGCTCTTCTGACAGCAGCTGCCCCTAAGCTGGAGTTTTGGGTGTGTGTCCTCTGCCCGTTGCAGCTACATCAATAGAGGCTGCTCCCAGTGCCAAGCCAGGATTGTAAAAGCAAGCAACGCCTTGCGTGGCGTGATAAACGGCTGAGGAACAAACAGGTTTACTGGGTCTGGAGCCGAGTCATACACCTTGTACACCCCATTCCCAAACCTGGCACTGGCTGGTTGGGGACACATGTCTGCACCACAAGGAAGAAAAACTCAGGGCCAGGTTGAGCCTGGGTCAAAAGGACATGCATTGCTCGAATACTCGTAATCCAGCTGTGTTAGCTGCCAGGCTGGAGCTGCCTCCTCAAGCTCTCCCAACACTGGTGGAGAGGATCTCCAGGCACAAGGTGCTGGCCAGCCTTGATCACATACTGGTGAGACCCTGGCAGCAGTGTGAAGGTGAGCCCAGGCTCCCTGGTGCATTGTGTTAGCCAGATGTGGTAGCACAAATGCTTCCACTTCAGGGCTTTGGGCCACAGGCACCCTGGACCATATTTGCAAGCAGAAATGCCGACATGGCACCAATTTCAGAAATAAAGGAGTTCAGCCAGAGATCGCCAGGAGGACGTTAAATACTTCCCCACAGGGAGTCAGGTTTTGGCCCTGAGGACAGTTGTCGAGGCTACAGCTTCATGATCCTTGACTACAGGGAACACATATCCCTTCTATCTGACCTGCTGGATGCCCAGTGGTCTGGAGCAGGAGGATGTCACCCTCTGCTTTGGCATATCTCCAGATGCTTTCCTTGGTGAGTTACCTCAGGGCACACATTTATCAAAGGCAGAACTAGAGTGGTGGAGATAATGAAACTCTCTTGCCTGTGGTTCGGTTCTGAATGCATGGATAGGTTGATGGGCAGGGTTTATGGGTGGCTCTGGTAGCCAACATCAGAGCAAATGGACAGATGCTGCAGAACAGCTTTGGCCCTGCAGGCCTGGAGGAAGAGGAGCAGCCTTTCTTAAACACCCTCTGACAGAAGGAGAAAAAAAATGCTGCATGTGATGCTGCTCCTTGCCTTGGCCCTTTGGAACAACAAATCAATCTTGTGAACACTCCATGCTGAGCAAGGAGCGTGCTCCGGTTTGCAGCCATGTCTCAGCCAGCTGTTGTACAGGAATGTCAATGCAATGACAAGAGAGTCTTGGCCATGGGCATCATGTCTGGACCTCCTAAGCTTTGGTGCTGTGTTGCCTGTTCTGGTGGCCTCTTCTCATACAAAGTGGTCTGGAACTACATCATCCTGCTTCTCCTCTCCACTGACTCTGGAAGAACCATCATTGGCCTCCCAGTTTTTACATCTGAACGGTGATTTGCAGTCAGTAGTGTTCACACCAGGCTTTACTCACGCTCTGTAGCCACTTGGCTCCTGGGTGTAGTCGCAGAAGCTCCTGGGTGGAGCCAGGTGGCTCTGGAGCTTTGCTTTTCCCAGTACGTGATGTTGGTTTGCTTGTTGGACAGGAGGGCGATGCGGAGAGCTCAGACCTGCCTCACTGGGCTCAGCTGCAGAATCCTGCTCTCTTTTTTTCTGTGATTACTTGGATGAAATGCAAAGTTCATTTTCACATGGGAGACTGGTTCAGTGCATTTCACCTGTGGGGAAGAGACTTGCAGGGATGAAATCCTCTAGGAAAAGACAAGAACGTGTATCTTCTTATGGCTAACCAACACAGGTGGGTAGAGGGGAGAGGAGCCTTCCCAGGAAGGTCCTGGGCTGCCCTCAGCGGTTAAAGAAGAAGGACTTGAGGCTCTGCAGAAACTGTGACTTCTGTCTCTGCTTCTGCTTCTTCCGGATGATGGGGATCCAGACAAGGCCACAAACAAGGAGCATCAGTCCCAAGGACAGGAAAGCTGGGCCACACATTTTGTAAACTTTTTCGTTCTCAGTTAGGATGCAAGACAGGCTGGTGATGACTATCCCGAAGAGGAAGATGGCTGATCCAACAGAAACAACAATGACGGGCTTGTGGTATATGTCCCACTTGCTTCTGGATGTGCTGGTCCAGACAGACTCACTCCGGGAGCTGATGCAGAGGGTGCTGGCCGTGTTACTGGTCAGCAGCTCCTTGAACTGAGGAGACTTGTCACTCCCATCAGGGCTCTTGGGGGGAATTTCCATGGTGGCAGGATCAGAGGAGGAGACCTGAGATGGACAAAAGAGAAAGAGCAGAGCAGGTCTAGTAATGGAAGATGGATTGGGTGCTTTCACCATCAGTGAAATCAGTTAATCAGTGCCAAGTGAAATGAAGGTGAAGGAGGCTTTGTGTGTCACTGCAGGGAGAGAAGAGCATCACAACGATGAGAGCAATGAAATGTAGGAATAGGCAACAGGGTCCTGCAGGTGGGCTAGACTGAAGGTGCCTACGGAGTCCCTCTGGCCACCCATAGACAGTGGGACACCTGCAGTCTCTGTCCCTGTCCTTAGACCTTCCAGCTCACCACTTTCCAGCTCCCACAGCAATTCAGTGCTGGGATAACTAAGTGTTCATTGGAACCCACGACCCTGAGCCTCCCAGGGCCCTTGACTGCTTTCCAGGGAGTAGCAGGGTGCTGTAAGGACGCTGCTGGCTATGCCCTCAGACCTGCATTTCCTCCCAAATTCCACGTTACACCTCAACACCTTGTAGGATGGTCACGTCTCCATCTTGCAGGTGGGGAAACTGAGGCATAGGTGTGCCATGTCAGGATTGCTCAGTGGGAGAGCAGGAAGCATCCTCCACAGACTGAGTGCTTCCTTCGGGTCCCCAAGGCTGAATGTTCTTCTCTGCCACATCCAGCTTAGATGTGTCAGCACAGGAGCTTCTCATTTCCTGTCTAAATGTGCAGATGGGAGATGAGGAAATGCTCATCACACAGGAAACATTTGTCCAGCTGTAAGCTGGGGCAGGCTGCTGCGGCAGGGCAGGAGCTACCTTGCAATAGCCCGGTCAGCAGTCAGGCTTTTTCACGCATTATTTTTTCACCAACTGAAGGAGGAGATACATTTTCCCAGAAACAAAGTGCCTGTGGCACAGAGAAGCCATTATGGTAAATGGGAAGGGCTGAGCATTATCTGAACCACTATTTCCTCAGGGCTCTGCAGAGGAGATGAGGGCAGGAGGCTGGATCCGGGAGTGCTCCTGATGCGGGTGGGCCCTGCTGCTGGGAAGCCCAGCAGAGATGAACCCAGGCAGGTACCAGGGCTGAGGAGGGTGGGAGAGAGCAAGGATGCAGATGCTTCACACCCAGGAAGCAGATTTTTTTTTAAAACCAACTCCTGCCTGAGCTGCCAGATTTCCTCCCTCCCCTCCCAGGGGCTCAGCAGTGTCAGGAGGGCTGGGACTGACCTGTCCTCTACTGTTCATCAGGGCTGACCCCTCCCTCGGGGCATGGCGATGCTCTGCAGCAGGACTACAACAGCAGTGCCAGCTTGGAGCAGCCTAGGACCCTGCACCGCCCTTCTGCCAGCCCCACAAAGCTGAGCCGCTGGTGATGGCTGCCACCCCCAGAGCTGTCCCTGTGGGGCTCGTCCATGCTGGGCAGCAGTCGGGCTCAAGCCACGTCCACAGTGACCTGGGCACCAAACCCTGGTGGGGCTCAGATAGGTGGGCAGTGCCACCAGGGCTCCATGTCCGCTCCATCGACAAGCACAGCTCTTCCCAAGCACCACACAAGCCTTGAGCTTAAATGGGCTTTGATCCAGAGCAGTCAATTAAAAACCCTGTTTCAGCCCTGGCTTGGCACACACAGCACTGGGGGCTGCGTGTTTGCTCAGTTCAGCCCTGGCTGCACCCGGACCCGGGGATGCCTCACCAGGAGGTACCATCATGGGTGGTACCCAGCTGGATCCGCACCCTGCGTGTGCCATGGGGAGGACTGTGGCTGCAGCAACGAGGTGGAAATGAGCATGAAGCTCAACTCTGTTTCTGTTGCTGCTGATCGGTGTCAGAGCATGTACCGTGTAAGTGCTGCTGCTGCACACAGGCTTCAACACCAGCACATCTCCAGAAGAACCATCTTAAGGAAACCTGCCCATGTTTGGGCCATACGGGGCCCAGTGCCCATCTAGGGATGCTGATGGCTGGGTGCCAGCCAACACCTCCCTTAATCTTTCACCTGTGTCCTCTGCCAGGGTTTGTGGTTCATTCTGAAAGGAGACAGATGCAATTTTCCTGTTTAGTCCCTCCAACACAGACTCTGCTGCAGAAACGCAGGTCTGATGGTATCAATATATTTTATGATGTTTCAATTTGGACCAACAAGCCAAAAATAAAAGCCAAGAGCAATGGACACAATTTGTGTTCCGCCTGTCTTCACCTTTCACTCCTCTCTACTGAACCAGGACAGATGGGGGCAGAGGAAGGGACACATTTCTGCCTTCCTGATATGTCTTCTGCAGAGCTTGATCAGGGATGGTCAAGCACTTGAGAAGGCAGGTAAGTTTGGTTGTAGTAGCAAGTTCTGTTTTCTGTTTCTCTTCCTTTTGAGCTAGTAATCCCACCTCTGCAAGCTGGACTGGCTGCAGTGGCACATGCTGACCCCTTGGCTCTGGAGAAGCATGAGCTGCCATGAGATGTTATTTTGATGGCTACAGACACATTAGACATGCAGGTGATTGGGAGGACCTTCCTCTGCTGCCAGCTCCTGTGAAGCAGCTCCCCTCACCGCTCCTGTAAGCTGTGGCTCCAGGCAGCCAGAGGCTCCTGAGACAAGACCCAAACTCTGACAACAATGTCCACGGCTCTGAGGGGACAGGGAGGCTGGCTCTGTGTGGGCCAAAACCTTTGCTCTGCCTCCACCTACACAACCTGCCCAGGAGCCAGCCCAACCTTCCCAAAAAACCTACCAGCTGCAGTTTTGCAGGGATGTGCCTAGATCCCAGGTAACTCCTTGCTTGGCTGGTGTGTGCAGCGCATCCACCAGCTGCCCTGCTCGTAGCATTGCTGAGTGATCCCCCTCTTCTAGCTCAAATCTTTTGCAAGTCTCTTCCTGAAGTTTCATCCCATGTAGTCGTGGCACTTCTTGGCTTTCTCCCTGTAGCGTCCATTGTGGAGCGGTTTTATGATCAAGCCACTGGATGATTTTAATTCGGCTTTGTGGTTGGAAATTTGCTTTCTTCTCTGGACTAATGCCCAGCTCTCCTATCTCAGCAGCCTAATGCAGTCTGTCCTGCCCCACCTTTCCAGCACCCCAGTCCCTGCTTGCCCGTTTGCTGCCTCCCTGCCCCTGCATCTGGGGGTACTCTGAGCTCTGCAAAGAACCTTCCTCTTCATTCTGCAGAGCATTAATGTCAGGCTCCAGCAGAAACCATCATCTTCCTTTCAGGTTTACATTTACACTAGAGTGGAGTTTTTCCTCCCGCTTTTATTTGCTGGCACAGCCACCCCTCTCACCACAATTCCCAGACACCCATCATTTTTCCGGTACTTTCTGGCAGAACATGCTTTTCTGGTCATACTTCTCTTGGTGTTAGCTAGTGCAGGATTTCTCTACCTGCACGCGGCTGGGAGTGTGTTTGCAATCGCTGCATGTCTCTGCAGCTCTGGGGAGAGCTAATGTGATTTTGGTTCCTGCTCTGCCCGTGCTCCATCCCTAATTCATCCCAGATGTGCTCCTATGTGAACATGCGGTGGTTGAGCTGAGCAGCCTGGTAGGATAATGCTATCGGATTTCTCCCCATTTTTTAATCATTATTATTGTAAGGAGAGCATCAGCCCATGACTGTTTGCTGGCTTCAAAATGTCTCCAGAGCGCATCTCGGATTTCACGTCTGGTGTTGCGCTGCTGCTGCCTCTGAGATCTTGGGCAGCTGCTGTCAGTGGAGCTAATGCTGGGGTCTTTCTTTTCCCCCTCCATAAGGAAGAGCCTCATGTGATTCTATTTCTCCTCCCTTTGCTCTTCCAGTCCTCTGTGTGGTGATGTGTGGTTTCTGAGCTGGGAGATCCACTGAGGCCCGCTTGCTGGTAACACAGGGCAGCGTACCTCCTGGACCTTGGGGACTTTACGTGGTGGTGCTGTGGAGAGAGCTTTGGACTGAGTAGAGCACCCAAGAGTTCTGCCCTGGGTTCCTCAGCCCATCCCAGCTGTGGGTGGTGTTCCTCATCTGCCAGCCTTCAGCAGTGGCAGCTCCCAGGACTAGAATGCCGGTCCAGGACCTGGAATGCTGCAAACAACCTGCAGATGTAGCCAGAGCTGTGCTAAAAGTGGGGCAACAGCCCAATCTGAAGACTCAGCTTCTGTGCACAAACCTGTGTCCTCCCAGCTGTGCAAGAGCTAGATTTACCCTCCCAACCCATCCTTGGTCTTGCCATCTCCTTTTCATTTGGGGTGGCAGCCCTGATTCTCCAGGAGTTTCTTACATGCTCCTCTTAAGTTTTTGCCACTTCTTCCTCCCACTTTGCATGGCTGAGGACACTAGAGCTTCCCCAGCTCAGACTGTCTCACCCCAGGGATGGGTGTCCATCCATCTGGCTCTTCCTCATGAAGACCCCTCTCAGTATCCCAAAGCAGAGCTGATCTTTGCCCTAGGACTAAGCAGGTGTCATCCCATTGGAGCAGCAGTGTGGGTGAGCAAGGACCTGCCCTGGGCACAGAGCCATGGGTGTTGGTGGTGCTGCTGCCATGTGGGTGGTGGGAAGGGCTGCAGCACTTGGGGTCTCTGCCCTGTGTTTTACCACACAAATCACTGTGGGAAAAGTTACAGCTTTTGCAAACCACCCCCAAATGTTGCTGGAAATCCAGGCCAAATCTATGCATCTATTTTGCCACCTTCTCTGCTGTCAAGCCACTTCCCTCAAGAAAGTCCTGTGCCCCACTACGGGTGGGACAGGCAGCAGCAGAAGCTCCTGCTCTCCTAAGCCAGATTCACCTCCAGCCCCACATGTCTCCGGGAATTAACCATCATGGAGAAGAAAGTTTTGAGGAAAAAAACCAAGTGAGCTCTGCATCCCATGGATGTAGCTTGCCCTGATTTATGCTGGGGAGAAGCAAAGGGACCAGCCTGGATTGAGGGCCAGGCCTGGCCAGGATTTTCCTGAGAGCTCAGACCCTGCCAGCCATCCCTAAGCAGACAAAGCGAGTGAACTCTGGTCAGCCCTGCACCAGGACCACTGCTGGGTTTGGGTGAATGGCAGCTCCAGGGCTATACAGCAGCTGGGTGGAAGTCACCTGAACACATATGAGCAGACACTTCTCCCACCTGTCGCTGACCTGGACAGCTAAGATCTAGATACTGCCCACCAAAGCCACAAGCTGTTCCACAGAGAAGGGCCCCCAGACCCTCCCCACTGCCCCATGGCTTCCTGGGGTTTCCAGTGGCTTCCAGATGGCTTGAGATGGTCCCCTGGCAAACAGCAGCATCAGGTGCTCTGCAAAAACCCTTGGGGCAAGACCTAAAGGGCTTGTTTGTCCTTCAGCCTAATGGGTGAGCAGCAAAGTCCTCGCTGGTGGGTCCCAGCTGGAGGAAACTGTGATGTTGGGGAATGGAGGAAAACTGAGAAGTCCTTTTATGGGCATGGAATTTCCTGCTGCTCCAGAGTGTCTCAGTCTGGCTCTTTAATTGGTCCTGATATTTAATCTCAGTACAGGACCCCCTCAGATGGTTGTCATGGGTCCACCTTTGCTAGGAGAAGGCGTTAACTGCTCTAGAGGACTCGTGTGACCGTGGGATGGGTAGGAAAGGAGGCTGCTGCACTGACTGACATGGGCATGTGTGCACTTGACAGAAACTTTTTGTTAGACGCTTGGCGCTGGCCAAATTTAATCAAGAGTGGCTATCAGTAAGGTTCAAAGTGCATAGGAATCATAGAATCATAGAATGCTTTGGGTTGAAAGAGACCATTAAAGGTCATCTAGTCCAGGAATGAGATGTATATTCAGTGAGCCAGCATGCCTGAGGTCCTCAAGAAACTGAGTAAGCTGGGGGCTGGAGGACTGCTGCTTCTTGGTGGAGGTGGGGGACCTGCCCTGCCCACAGCTGTCCCCAGGAGCAGTCCTGCAGCCACACATGTGCCTCAGAGCACTAGCACACAGCGAGGTGTTGATGGGGAACACCACCCCGTTCCTTCTGCGGGTGTCATAGAATAGAATCCTAGAATTGTTTTGGTTGGAAAAGACCTTTAAGAGCATCAAGTCCAACGTTAACCCAGCACTGTCTAGTCCACCACTAACCCATGTCCCTCAGCACCACATCTCCAAGACTTTGAAACCCCTCCAGGGATGGGGACTCCGCCACTGCCCTGCCCAGCCTGGGCCAGCCCTTCACAGCCCTTGTGGGGAAGAAATTTTTCCTAATATCCAGCCTAAACCTCCCCTGTTGCAACTTGAGACTATTTCCTCCTGTCTTGTCAGGGCAGGGAATCCCTCGGGAAAGGGACGGAGCTCTGAGAGCACACTCACCATGCTGTGCCTCTGTGGTCCCAGCTGTCACTGGTGTGGGGTGGCTGACTGCAGGAGGTGAGGTGACCAGTTGCACTAACCATCCCCTGAGCACGCTGCGGAGGAACACAGCCACTGGCTCCTGCGGGTGCTGGAGGAGCAGCTCAGAGCATCCAGCTTTCTGCTGCCGTGTGTCAGCCCCAGGAGGGCTGGATCCTGCTGGGCTGAGCGGGATCTGCTCTGTGAGAAGACAGGGAGAGCTGTGTCAGTGCCAGGAATGAGAGCTGAAGCCCCATCCTCTCTCCTCCTGTCCCCACACCCCTGCTCACCTCAGAGTAAGGAGGGGGCAGGTGGCAATGGCTTCGTGGGCAGCCGTCCCTGCAGACTGGCTAGCTCTGCTCTGAGACCAGCATTGGAGAAATATGGCGATATGTCAGGGGATTTCACATTGCCTACAAGCCCCACCAGATCTTGGATGTCAGTTGACAGGAGCCAGTGTCCATTTGCTGGTGTAGTGGAGCTGAGTTGGGCCCAGCTGCCTGCAGCCCTTGGGAGCAGTTTTCCAGCATCACTCAGAGTTTAGAGGGTCCCAGCAACAGGCTCAGGGTCTTGCTGAGCAAAGAACATCTGCAAGTCCCTTCCTGTGGCTCAGCAAGAGGACAACCCCCAGCTTTCCCTTGCTGTGTCCCCTCTCCCTTTCCACCACCCCCAGAGCCAAACCCATCGAAATCCATCCTACTTACCTGACAAGTGGTGAGGGATGGCTGCCTACCCCACCAGCAGTGGGACAGACTGCAGCAGAAGGTCCCGCTCTCTAAGCCAGGCTCACCCCAAGCCCCACATCCCTCTGGATGTTGTCCACTGGGCTCTGTGGAGTCTAATAAACAATGGAGCACATCCCAGCTCTGATGATCTCACCAGCCCATCAGTATATTTTTTAACTCTTTGTTTCCCTGCCTCAGGGCCTTGCAAAATTGACTTCTAGGCAGCTTGCCTGGAAGGGTTTTATAGAAGGCCATGGTTTGGGAGGCAGTCCAGCAGCATGGCAGGAGAGGCTGGGTGGGTCAGTGCTTGGAGCAGGGATCTAGGATGGGGCGTTGTTGTCTGGATCTGATGATCCAGACTTGGATCATCAACAAGTTCCTGAAACATCTCTGGACTGCAGTTTCTGCACTCCCAAGGCAGGGGAAAGTGCAAAGTGCTGTGAGGCTCCTGGGTGAGGCATTAGAGGGATGCAAGGTAGTAGCAATTAGCTATTAATTAACATCCTGAGTCCATTACAAGAAGGGGGATGGAAGAGGGAGTTGGTTCTGGCATAGTGCCTCCTTTCACGAACCCACAGCCAAGCTTGACTACATCACTGTGAAGCCACTTGGTACAGGGAAGGGATCCAGCCTGACACGGACATTACTGGCATCCAGTGATGGGTTCCAGCATCGGTGGACTGGAGGGCTCTTTGTTCGTTTGGTGCAGTAAGTAATGGTACCTAAGCTGCACCACAGACCTGGCCAGGGAGCAGGATAGGAAGGGATGGGCAAGCAGTTGCGGAGCTCTCATGGGGATGGGCGTGTCCCACAAGGGTGGTGGGCTGGGCTCAGAGCAGTCCCAGGACACATGGGGCTGGAAGGGGAGGAGGAGGGTCCAGAGGGACTGTGGGTCAGTGAGGGGAAACCAACTCATCCAGGTGTGGGGAGCTCAGGCAGGAAGACCGAACACTTTGTCAAGATTAGGTTCTTCAACTGTGTAGACCTCTGGCCATTTGTAGGTGGACATGAGACAGGTTATGGAGCTCTTCAATAAGGAACACTTGGGCATCCCTCTCACAGGCTGGAGTCGGGGCAGAGAGGCAGAGAGTGGCAGAGGTGGTTCAGCATCCTAGGTCACAGTCCATCCTCACCTCCTGATGGGAGGTGGATGAGTTAGCTGAGCACAGCAGCTGAGCCCTGGGGTGAGCTCTGTTGTCCATTGAGAACTAACAGCCAAAGGAGCCAGGTGTTTTGGGGGTGTTCAGGAGTATTTATTTGAACAGATGAAAATATTTGAACTGGGAGAGTTGAGTGGATTTGGGATCCCTAGTGAAGGTCCAAGGGGGTAAGTTATTTGGCGTAAAGGAGCAGTTGGGGTTAAAAAAAAAATAAATAGAGGTGGGAAGGCTTCATTTCAGCAGCTGCAGCAGGATGCATTTCACACCTTGGTTCTGCACCACCTCTAGGCTGAACTGAGCTTCTTCTGCCCTACTGGAGACCATCTAGCCCTGTGCTTCAGTCAGCTACGTCATCATATGGCCTAATTAATTTCAACCCCCCGCAAACTTACCCTATTCTCCTTGCAGTGCTCCTGGCACCTCCTTCCTGCCCCAGGGACCAGGCCATGGTGGCAGAGAGCAGGCAGAGGCCAGGTGACAGGCCCTGAGCATGGTCACAGCCAGGAGTGCCTTTTGAATATGGAGTCTTTATGCCAAGGTAAGCTGAAGAAGGCACCAGGAGCAAAACATTTACTGGGGATGGCTCCTGCCCTTCTAGGGCTGAGATCAAACCTTCCATGGCTGAGATCCATCCCAGAGGTCCATCCCTCCATGGCTGAGGTCCATCCTGGAGGTCCATTCCTCCAGGGCTGAGGTCCATCCCTCCAGGGCTAAGGTATGTCCCGTGTGCTAGAGTCTACCCATGGGGTCACCTACGGGCTGGATGGGCTGAATGAATAGGGAATCCTTCCAGGATCCTCATGCAGATGCTGTAGATGCATTCTTCATCCCAGCCAGGTCTCAAGCCCCATCTCATGCCAGCCTCAGCTCCTCTCCACACAGGGATGACTTAGAGCTCTGTGTCTCCAGCCTGCATTCTCCTCTGAGCTTCAGAGCC
>JAVSBS010005421.1:13523-25871 GCA_033124195.1 Coracias cyanogaster
GAGGCTACAAAGATGCTGAAGGGACTGGAGCATCTCTGTGCTGAGGAAAGGCTGAGAGCCCTGGGGCTGCTGAGCTGGAGAAGAGAAGCATCAGAGGGGATCTGATCAATGCTGATCAATAGCTAAAGGGCCCATGGGGGGCAAGAGGATGGGGCCAGACTCTTGTCAGTGGTGCCAGCGACAGGACAAGGGACAACGGGCACCAACTGGACCCCAGGAGGTTCCATCTGAACAGGAGGAGAAACTTGTTTTGTGTGAGGGTGTCGGAGCCTGGCCCAGGCTGCCCAGAGAGATTGTGGAGTCTCGTTCTCTGAAGAGGTTCCAAACATGCCTGGACATGATCCTGGGCCCCCGCTCTGGGTGAGCTGCTGGAGCAGAGGGGTTGGACAAGATGATCTCCAGAGGTCCCTTTCACCATGATGGGATTCTGTGATTCAAAGGGGGCAGCGAAAGCAAATTATAAATAAAGCTGATCCCTTCATCTCCTACAGGGCCAGAGTGAGGGGTGGGTGGCAGGAGAGCAAACCTTCTACCCCAGGCTCAGGGATGTGTGTGGGCATGAGGGGCCTGTCCACAGACACCCTTGACTCAAAGCAGCTGCTTTGAGCAATGCTCAGGGGCTCCGTGGGCCCCAACAAGCCCACACTGGGGTTTGTAAAACTGAAAAAGAGCCACGCAGGAGGGACTTGTGGTCAGGGCCGGGCGTGTTGCTGTTCTGATCCTACCTCTGTGCCAAATAATATGAGAAAGTCCCTTGATCTGGGTTAAATAAATAAAACCATGGCTTTTCCTTCCTGTTGCTCCATGAAGGGATCAGGGCCCTGCTTTGGAGGTGCCTGGGTGGGGAGGAAAGGAAAGATGCTCCTGTATCACATCTGGAGTGGGAGATGCGGTACTGTCATGGTTTTTAACCTGACTTAGAAAGACATTTCAAAATAGTGGGTTGGTTTCCCACAGGTACCCCCAGCACCTTCCCCAGAGCTCTGTCCTTAACGGCAGCATGTTTATGCTGCTCCAAAAGCACCTGCCCTGCCAAAGCCCGTTCCCATGGCTGTGAAGCAGGGAAGAAGTCCCATGCTGGGTGGAGCTGGGCTCAGCAGAGCAGTGCTGCTGGGGTGAGCAGGGAGCAGGTCTGAGCAGCGTTGCTGGATCCTGCAGCAGTAGATGGTGCTGTTGGCCTGCCAGGATGGTGCAGAGGCAGGAGAAATCCAAATCGACATCTCAGGAGTGCTGGGTCCACCCCAGGCCTCTGGCAGGGGAATCTGCACCCCCAAAAACCTTTTCCAGAACCTCTTCACACTCTCAAAACCTGCGATGCAGCTGGCAGGCATTGCTTTTACAGGCTGCAGCGGTATGCAGGGCTCTGCTGTGCGGGCTGAGTGCTGGGCTGGACCAGCATCCCCATCCCAAGTGTCCCAGGACACAGCATCCCTCTCCCAGATGTTTGTCTTATGACAAATTGTAGAATCATAGAATGGTTTGGGTTGGAAGGGGCCTCAAAGATCACCTAGTTCCAACCCCCTTATCATGGGCAGGGACACCTCCCACTAGACCAGGTTGCTCAAAGTCCCTTCCAGCCTGGCCTTGGATACCTCCAGGGATGGAGCATCCACAACCATCCTGGGCAACCAGGGTGTCTCACCACCCTGAGAGTGAAGAAATTCCTCCTAATTTCCACCAAATCTCCCCTCTTCCAGTTTCAAACCATTAACCCTTGTCCTATCACTACAGACCTCTGTAAAAAGTCCCTCCCCATGGAGGAGTTTGGAGGTCCAGAGACTCAACAGGGAGCCCTGAGCAAAGCTGGTGGCAGCAAGTGCCCCAGTTTTACATCATCTGCCTCCCCTGGGATGCAACGGAAACCTAACCTCCAGCTATGGCACGTGCAGCAGCTCTGAAACGTGTGCTCAGCATGGCTGGGACATCAATTTCCTGAGCAATGTCATGGCAGGTCATCAGTTCCCAGCTGGAGCAGCTCTGCATTGACACCGGGGGCACACCTAGATGAAAAAGCTCTGTGGCTTCAGCACCTCTGAGGAAGTTCTGGTGCTGCAGGACATGTGAGGCTGGAGGGAGCAGCAACCGTCATGGCACAGCTTGTCCCAGAGGTGGATGGTGGGTTTTGACCTGTTTTGGGTTTTTTCTCTTGGCTATAGAGACTATATTGCAGTAAACACATTTTCCTGTTGGAAAATCCCAAACCTGAACAGGGAGATGAAGCAAACCAATGTCTCCAGTCAAACTACAGTGGAAAACTGAAAAAGTTAATTAAAAATTTGATTTCAAGATAGCAAAGGGACATGTTTCCACAAGCCTGTTCTATGGAAAAGGGACAAGTGGTCAAATGCAGTCTGTTAAGGATGTTCAACTATTATCACAGCAGAAGCCATGTGAGAGGGATCTCAGATGGGTCAGTGGTCTGTGTGGTGTTTTCGTTCTTCCAGGGGTGAACTTTCCTTGTGGTAAGGATTGGCAAAATCCAGGAGAAATCCGTACTGTTGGTGGGCTGATGGTCCAGGCCAGGGCCGTACCCATTGCTTTGAAGCTGCCCCTGTGCTGGATGAACGGGATGAACAGTCCACGCAAACAGGGCTGGACCAGACAACAGCCCATCTGTAGGTTGCCCGCGTCTGCACCACTGGCCCCACAACTGCCGAGGCCAAATCCGGCACCACCAGACTGCAACTGGCATAAACCTGCATGTCCTACTTTCATGTGATTGCAGCAGTGCTGCGCTGATTTACATCATTTGGCCCCAAGCAAGCAGTGACACCAGACCTTGCCTGTGCCCCCCACCAAGGCCAGGAGAGCCAGCACTGCTGTCCTCTGGGCAACCTTTCTGCTCACCACCAGCCACATGAGGACAGGAGAGTGTGGGCAAGCTCATCATCAGCTTAATCTGCCAGGTTTAATCTGTGTTTTAACAAACAGTTGGTGCTGGGGGCTCCCTAAATGTTATTTTCCATTACGAATTTCAAGAGAAAACACGAACAATTGGGCTTTTCTACCATAATTCTTCCTGCGCTTTGGTTTTGTGTTCCTGTAAAATGAGGGAAGACAAGATCCAAGTGAAAGCAGATGTGAAGCATGCTGGCCTGCAATGCCCCTGGAGCCCCCGGCCACTGGAAAGGGATGTCCAAGGGGATCTGCTTAATCTTCTGGAAACTGGCAAACTGAGCCTGAGCCCATTTTCCTGCTCCTTTCCCTTCTTCCAGTGTCCTGCCATGGCTTCAGCCCAGGTTCCCAGCCTCTGCATTGACAAAGATCAGTTTTCCTGGAAATCCAGGGTGGGAAGCTTTGGGGTTGAAGGGATCTGGGTGCAAACGATGCTCATGAAGCACCTTCAGGGAGGTTTTGCTGAAGTCACTGTCGTCTGCGGCAACGTGGTGGAGATGCACACGTGCTCAGGTTTTCACTTAATCAGCTGCAGGGTCTTGATCAGAGTGGAGAGGGAACATTCATACTTCAGATGTCTTTGGCTTTGCCCATGGAAGCAGGGGAAGTCTCAGCACCCTGAAACCATGCTGGCTGCTGGGTTTCTGTCCCAGCTCTCAGCTCAGTGTGGGCTATGCTGGCCTGGCTATGGCTGCTCTGTGCTGGCACCAGCTGAAGCTCAGCAGATGGGACAGGAACAGGAAGGTGAGGGCCTCCAGCCCCTAGATCCCAGGATAAAGGAGCTGGCAGCAAAACTTGGATGAGTTTTGGGCTCCTTTGTAAAGTGTTTGCAGAGTAACAAGGGGACCTGAAGCATCCTCAGCATGGCTGCCAGGAACTTTCCTAGGGCTTCAGGACTAAGTCGTCTCCAGCTGAACATGTGGGAACCATGTGGAAGGATGGGGAGACCTATGTCAAACAGGGCTGTACATGGCATGGGGGAACCGAGCCACAAAATCTGTCTGGGGGAAGTGGCAGGAGAAAAGTCTGGCAGGAGCAGCCTGGCACTGTTGCAGAAAGGTCTCAGAGGACCATGGGATGAGCCTACCACCAGTGTCAGGTTGTGCCTGTCCTCATGGCACCAAACGCAGTAGAGGGGCTGCAAGGAGAGGCAAGACGAAGGTATCGCTGGCCTGCGAGTGATGGAAGGAGACAACATGCCAGGAAGGGGGTATGAGCCCCAACCCTCTGCTGATGGGAGAGTCAAGGGGACTCTCACGGGACAGGTCAAGGCCATGCCCTTAGCTTTCGTTTAACTGAGCAGACTGTGCATGGGAGCAGGAGCTGGCACTGAGCTGTGGCAGGATGCTGAATTTTCCAGGTTCAGCATTTCAGGTGTGCGCTCTGGTCCCTTACCAGCCCACGGGGAAGTGTTCTTCGTGTTTGAATTACTACTGGGGGACGGATAACAACGCTGTAATTAGGTTTGCACCTTTGAAATCTTATATTTCTCTTGCAGCTTGAATATTTATGCAATCACAGAGCTTAGCGTGTCCCAGTTCTCCACATTATTTATTTATTTATGTTCAACAACGCTGTAGTTGTTAAATCACAATGTTTTCAACAACAAAAAAAGGAATAATAAAACCCCCACCTCAAGCCCAGAAATGCTTTTTCCTCCTCTCCCCCAAGCCCTTACCTTGGATCCTTTCTTGTTAGAAGCCCTGGGGATCTGTTAGCTCCAAATTCACGGTGTGTTGTACAAATACATATAATTTGTTTCTCTAAAGGAGAAAAAGCCTTGGCCAAAACGGGAACTGGGGATTTCTTCCTGAAGAGTTTCAAACCCAGCTTTACTGCAGTGACAGATTTCAGCCCTGGACAGGGTGTCCTGGTTGGTACAGCCAGGAGCAGGGTCAGGATCCTTGGTGCTTTGCTGGGAATGCTCTGTTACTCTGGGCCAGCTGGAGGTCAAATCCCACCTCTCACTGAGACACTGGTCACCTCAGTATGATAACAAATTCCAGCAAGACCAGTTACCATCATGGAGCTGGATATCAGACCTTGGACTGTGGAGAAGTGAAGGTGACTGCCTTGATCCAGATCTACTGGGCGATAGCATAAATGCAGCAGATGACAAACTGGGGAGAGCTGAGTCAGTGCTCCCACACTGGGGAGGACACGAGGTTCCCCTGACTCCTCCTCGCTGCTGTGCGATGTGGCTTCTATGAGGACAGGAGGGGCAACAGGCTGCCGGGTTCCCTGGCAGGTTATGGTGAATGCTCAATGCAGGGTGGCTGTAGTCAAGAAGAAGAAAAGCTGGAGAAGGATCAGCCACATCAAGACCAAGACATATATAGGTTAGGGATGAGGAGCAAGCTTGCTTTGTCCTACTCCAGCAGCTGTAGCTCCAGCCAGGGCTCAGCAGGGCTATTCCATGCCCATGGAGTAGGACCCAGTCGCCTTTTTTGCAATAAGGAAACTTTAGCCACAGTGCTGTGATGTTTCTGCAGCTTCTCATGTAGACTTGTCCTTCAGGAGTCTTTGGTCCCCTACCCTAAGGCAGGGGGCTCACATGGTCTTACTCATTGGCCACAAACCCTCTTACCCTGCTCATCTGTGACTACCATTTGTGCAAGGCACGGAGCAAGCAGCCAGTGAAAAAATGAAAGCTTTAATGTTTGGGATGATTTCTCTTTTGAAATACATTGTACATGGATTAGAGATTAAAATAAATTTATGAGACAATTACGCACTTCAATTAGATGAGGAGATTCAAACTTATTTACCCACTGCTTGCTCTTAGCTAAGTGGGCTGCAGAAGGACATGGCTTCTTCAAAGTGTCTCGTGTATTTATCTTTTTAATCACTTTTTTAAGCATACATGGTTTATTGCTTTATTGATTGAACAGAGCTTTGAATAATCAATATGGCTTTAAGGATTCACTGGGAATGACAGAATTGCAATTAAGTAGAGTATGTGGAGAGAGTGTTAACCCATCTCATTAATTAATGAGGTCACTTTTTCAAGTGTTTCATAGAAGCCTTTCGGAAGAAGGTGGTAATATATTGTAAACCCTGGAGATGTTTTTTCTCCTTCCAACTGCAAACTTATCTCAGACTCTCTGCCCTGTGCTGGTGACCTTCATGTGTCCTCCTACAGCTCTTTGTGCAACATAGAATGGGACCAGAGTTGAAAGGAACTGCAGCCTGTCCAGGTGTCGGGGTCTTTTTCTTTGTGCCAGGCAAATCCCTGTCTCTGGGTACACATCCCATGGGACAGCACCGACAGAGCCAGCCCTTTGTCCTCTCACCCTGTCCTTCTTAGGACATGCCTTCTTAGGCCAGGAAGGGGCAGTGGCTGCTGGCAGGTCTGCAAGGTGTGAGCTGTGATCTCAAAACAGATCAAAAATTTGGGGTTATGCAAATTTATTCACATGCTTGCATGAAAAAACGTAGGTGCGTGGCCAACTGGGTAGCTCTAGGCTTAGAGATTGTGCGGGGCAAAACATGGTGTGGGAACAGAAAGGATGCCATTTCCCAGCTGGGTGGGCCGATGGGTCGTGCTGCACTTGTCAGGGCTCAACACCTGGCTGGGGATCAGGGCAGAAGCAAGCTATGGAGAACCATTTCTCACAGACTGTTAGGAACAACACACTGCAGCTGCTCACAAATCCTTCACAGATGGAAACCCAGGCAAAAGTACATCTGAGGGCTTCTTGAGCCAGTTGAGCATTTAGGGAGAAGTGATTCATGCTTGTATTTGCAAATAAAAACTTGTTATGTCTTTGCTTGCACTTTGCAATATGTGCATTGCTCAGGTAGGTAGAAAACTTGCTGATAGCTCACTGAAGGGCTTCCAGAGCAGGAGCATTTCACAGACTTTCTGTGCTTGCTTGTCCAAATATCCTTATCTGAGCCTCGCTATTCGTCTTTCCATTATAGAAAACTTTGGTCCCCTCCTTCTATTAAGGAGCAAAAAAGAACTATTTTAGGCTTTCTCTGTGAATTGCTCATGATTAAAGAGATCACTTGGGAATAGTCTAAGACGTTGAGAAGTCTCTGTATGAAATATTGAGCAGTACTTAAGAAAGTCAACTGTACTGAGGTATTTGTGCCGCAGAAATGGGACTGGTCTAAGAATGACGATTAAAAGGAGACAGAGAAAGCAGCAGTGTCTGATGATTCATGAGGAGAGAACAGTTTCAGCAGGGCCAGGCTGAGCTGGATAAAGTGTTTGGGTCAAGCCGGACAATCGTCTCCATCAGCTTTATGATGGGACAGTTCTTAGGGGGTAGTAGCTCTAAGCAAGGGCTCAGGAAGTGCCATGAGACTTGTGATGGCAGGAATCTTAAGGTTTTAAAAAGGAAACTGGATTGTGATGGGAAATGGGTTTTGAGCAAACTATTTTGAAATTGTTACTGCCTGATTTCTGCAAAAAAAGGAAGATGTTACACTGGCCAAAATGGAGTAACTCCTTTATTAAATTTAACGCAATGATTTCCCCCTGTTGGGCCAAGAACATTGTGCCACAGAAGTTCCAGAGCACCAAGCTGAGGGAGACCCACACTTCATCTGTAGTCCTGGATAGGACCATTTTGCACTTAGGGAAGACTTTGGTCTGTACTCACAAGACCTACTTCATGCAAGCACCAGAAAAAATAATCTCCGTGAGTGGCATCTTGACCAGATGCCTCATTTGGCTTCAGCAAACATGGGGCCTTGAGAGCCCTGGCCCAGCTGTGAATCTGGGGCTCCCATCCAAGCGTCCTGCAGTCCCTGCACAAGGCTTGAGGTGCTTCTCTAGTGAAGCCAGACCCGCCGTGCCTTGTACAGTGTTGCTGGCCTGCTTTCTGACAGGTAGAGAAGACTCAGCCCAGGTCCTACTTTGTTTCTGAAAGCAGATGGAACCTTGTGCCAGCTCATGGGACAATCACTTGTAGGACATGGTTATGTCAGAGCAATAATAACTGATTTTCCTCTGATATTCCCTTCCCTGAACAGCGAGACTGATGTAACCAGCACAATTTCTGCTGCTTTGGCAGACTGACATAATTAAAACAAGGGAGCTGCTGCACGCTGACACACTTTTAGATGGGAAGGGCTGGTGAGAATCTGAGCAACAATAAAAAACCTATTTATGTAAAAATTTTATTTATTAAAATTCTTCCTGAGTGACTTCCAAGTCGCTGATATTTATTGATGGCCACCAGAGGATTAACTAAATGCAATGGAGATTTTTGCATATATATTGTGCCGGCGCACACTTCTTCCATTTGAGTGACAAGATGGGTGATAAATAGCACGTATTAAAAGCACAGTGGTTGTGCAGAATCAATCCATCTCCTCTGGGAAATTAGCTGTGTCAGGGAAGGCAGCACTGGAGGAAAGGCAGGCAGCAGGCAGGACTGGGCAAGGACAAGTTCTCCAGCCTTACTGATCTGTGGAGACACCTGTTTGTGGCCAGGAGAGGGGCAGCCTGGCCCAAAGCAAGAGCTGGTGCTGCTGGAGGGTCTTGGCTGGGAAGCTGATTCCCGAGGAGGACCACGATGAACATCCCCTCCTGGGAACTGCTGCTTAGAGTCACAGGATTATTCGGGTTGGGAGGGAGTACTGTGGCTGTTTGGTAATTCCCTGGCTCCTCCTTTTTGATCCTGGCCCTGCCTTTACCCTTCCCTGCTTTACTAGAATATCACTTCCAAGTCTTATGTTTTCCATGCATTTACACTGTTTTATAGCCTTGGATTTCCACTTCTCCCTGTTTATTTCCTCTGTTTCTAGCACACACCAATGAGAACCATGTGGAAACCAAAAGCAGGTCAGTGGGACAAATTAATTCTCTCTGTCCTCTGTGCTGAGACTTTATAAGTGGCTAATCATCTTTGATTCCTCCGGTACTCCTGGTAATAACATTAGCCACGATCAACTCATTTAGCTCATCTATGGATTTAATATCTGTCACATGAGAAGAGAACAGGCAGCAATGTTCAGGGAGCAGTAACCCCTTTTCATGTGCTTGCACTTTCTTAAAGCAGTTCACAATGACCTTTGAAATTAATGTATCAGTTGTGAGAATCTGTTAGACCTCGGTCATTGGGTTTTTGCCTCGGGGTCCCTGCTGATGAGTAATAGCAATTCCTGCTTTCAAGTAAAGGGCAGGGCAAAGCAACCTTTCTTGCTGCCCTCAAAATGTCTAGCTGGGTTCAGGCCACCTCTTCCTCCTTGTTCATCATGTGTGGAACAGGATGAGACCTGTTATCTGCCCATTGCTACCAGGTACCTAACCTGCCACAGACTGTAAAGCCTCTAATTTCTCCTTGTGCTGGCCCAAAACCAACACCTTCCCTGAGCAGGTTGTGTCCTGTGGAGGGATGGTGCTGAGCCCATCTTTGCTCAGTCAGAGAGGGCACACGGTAGTGCTGAGATCTGCAGTTTGCACCAGGCATCCCATGACAGAGGATAACGCTAAAGCCTATTTCAGCTCCAAATGGCTCCATTGTATCTGGTTTACATAAGGAGCTATAAATACGCATCCCTGCTCTCCCGCTTGCTTGCATGCTGTTTTCCTTGTTTGCATTTTTAATTGTTGTGGCAGCTGCGGCATTTTTAAATTCAATGGTGAGATCTATGTGACTGGAACGTGCTGGGAGGATGTCTGACACAAATCCCTTCAAGCCAGGGAGACAGCTCTCAATGTGGTCAGGTTGTGGGCACTTCTCTTTGGCTCCAAAAGGATTTGGAATGACAGAAGGAAGGGGAAAATCAAGCATATGCAACTGTCCCTGTCCAGACAGACCCCCGCTATGGCATCTTTTCTCCCATCTGGGTATAAAGACTGGCCTGAGACATCTTCCCTAGCTTGCTTCAGGCCCAGGAGCCTTTTCATGCTGGTCTTTAAAGGACTTTGCTTTGTCAGGCAGGTTCAGTCAGTAGGAGGAGTACTCCCAATCCTGTGGTCTTGGGAACTTGATCTTTCATAGAATCACAGAATGTATTGGGTTGGAAGGGACCTCTAGAGGCCATCTAGTCCAACCCCCCTACAATAAGCAGGGACATCTCTAACTAGGTCAGGTTGCTTAGAACTCCATCAAGCCTGACCTTGAACGTCTCCAGGCCCAAACCACCTAGGGTCTCCACCACCTCTCTGGGCAACCTGTGCCAGTGATCCACCACCCTCACCTTAGAGAACTTTTTCCTAATGTCCAACCTAAATCTACCCTTTTCTAGCTTAAAACCATTGCCCCTCTTTCTATTGCTACAAACCCTTGTGAACAGTTCTTCCCCTGCCTTGTGTGGTTTTATTTTGGAGAATGCAGAAGGCCAAATTCTGCAAAGAAGATGTGTTTGTAACAAGTGCTGACAAGAAAGAACGTCTCTTGTACCACATTGCCCAGAGCAATTAATGGATACCAGGGCATAGAGGCAGTGGGCAGAAGTTCAGGGTGGATTTGCAGTTGAGCTGAACAAGAGAGGGGTTGTGGCCTTTGGACACTCTCTGCCTTTGCGAACACCTACATATATGACCCTGCTTTTCTTTCTCTTTAGCCCTACACAGAGGACAATTTGATACCAGCCAGGACAGTTTAGGTCACTTTTAAAAAGGATGGAAATGAAGTTGGAGGAGGAGTTGGGCTTATGGGTTGTGAAATGCAAGGCCTGGGTTAATGGGTGAGAGACAGAGGCCAAGCAAGGAAGGGTTGTTGGACTCCTGCTCCCAAGATCTTGCCCACCCGCAGCCTACTGGTGAGGGAGGAATGTTGGAGAGACAGCCTTGAAGCTGTGCGAGCACTGCTCAGCAGTAGCCAAAACACCTTTCTGGCAAGTGCTGACAATGGGGGAAATGAACTCCAGCTCTACCAGACCCAACACAATCTTAATTAATATTCTCATGTGACCCCTTGATAATCAGTGTGTTTAACTGGGTTTTATCTGATGCTGAGGCTGGATGTGCAGGAGTGGGGCTTTGCTCTCCAGCTTCCTCCTCTCTCATAGCTCCATGTCTCAGATTCCCAGGACCTTGATCTACTGATCAAGACCACCTTCAGGTCATCCTTGACCAGGTAGAGCCACATGAGCTACCCCTCCCACACATACCATCATACCAAAAACCATCAAACACCTTTGGAAAGTGGCCTCACATCTACATATGTCTTTGCATTACCCACCAGTAATGAAAGAAGAAAAATTAAGTCTGGCCTCAAGGGCCAAAAATGATGCCCGTGGCTCCTTTCCCCTTCAGCAGTGTAGGGATAGGTCAGCACCACTGGTTTTTAAGTGACCATCTCCAGTCCCCCCTTTATGAAGGTCTGTCATCACAACCACCTCACCACCATTCCTCTGTTACAACTCTGAGCTGACCCCTGGCAGAAGTGGAGCTGGGAATGGCTTCTATAACTGTACCTACTCTTATGGACAAGTGGGGGGACAGAGAGTTGGGAGCTGGCAGGGACCTTGATTTATGTACTCTTTGATCTGATATGGGCTTGCACAGGACCTCCTGCACAGTCAAGTACTGCATAAGGGGAAGGCTGGACTCTGAGCCCCTGATCCTGGCTTTGCTCTTGTCCTCCACGTAGACTTGCACAAGGTGTTCCTGTGCAGCTCTGGCTTAGCAAGCGCGGGCAAGAGCTGTCTCCGAGGGGCAGGGACCACCATGGAGATTGGCAGGGAGAGGCTCACGTGCCTGTGTAAAATCACAGCAGTGACAGGAATTTGTTGGAGAATGGTGTTAATAGCGATATCTTTCATAATTAAGACATCAATTAATTTCTTGAAAATTAGGCGGAAATATCAAATAACACATTAACTGGAAAATTTCCAACCAGTGTAATCCTATGGCCTTGTGATGGGTGGGTTAATTATCCCTCATTAAACAGAGCTGAAATCAATCTCAGTATCTCTCTATTATTTCAGTTTGGCAAAGGTGGTGAGAGTTTATTGTGTTCCTGAATTTTCTACCTGCTCTACTCAAGGTGGGCAGGTGAAGATCCCAGACATGAACCCCCCACTCTGCCCTGTGTCCCCCTTTCTCCTCCCCCAGCCAGCACTTTGCTGTGCTAGGAGCTTTCCATCCTTTCCATGAGGGACAAGCGAGGATCAGAGGTCCCACCAGGCCTGGAGAAATAGAGTGAGTAGCCCAATTCCCATGTGCTTGTGAGTTGCCCACAGACAGCACTGAAGACTGCATCCACTTCTCTCCTGTAGTCTCTGGCTTCTGCCCCTTACAGTAGTCCCTGTAAATCACACTTTGGCTCAGGCATGGTTTGGAAGGGACCCTGCTGGTCACCAAATCAGTCCCTTTCTTTGAAGTGACCACTCCAAGTGACAGAATCATAGAATCATAGACTGCTTTGGGTTGGAAGGGATCTTAAAGATCATCTAGTTCCAACCCCCCTGTCATGGCAGGGACACCTCCCACTAGACCAGGTTGCTCAAGGCCCCGTCCAACCTGGTCTTGAACACCTCCAGGGATGG
>JAVSBS010005422.1:0-25165 GCA_033124195.1 Coracias cyanogaster
AACCTTGGTGCTTTGCAGGAGCAGTCATAACATGGGAGTGTTATCAACACCCTTCTAGCTCCCAGCACAAAACACTGTAGCTGTGGGGAAAACCAGCTCAGCCAGACCCATTACATGTGCATACACAGAAACAGACATTTAGGTCTTGTGAAAGCTAATCTGCTGCACCAGGTTTAGTTAGTTCTTTACAATATTGACATTTCTAATTTACAGATGATTGAGCTTTGAATCAAATTATTTTTCTGTAAGAATGCAGATCTTGAAAATAAGAAGAAATTTAGTTAACTATGGTAATATTTTATGATAATTTGAAAAAGAATGGGTTTGGGTCTTGATTACAGTTTATATGTATGTTAATTTACAATAGTTCAAAAGACACTACTCCAACTCGTAGCAGCTTACTTTTAACTTTTTGATGGCAAAGATCTACACATAAATGCAAGAAGTTAGCAAGTCAGGCCTATTAGGTCTCAGCAAAGTGCTAAGAGAGCCATAGTATGCACATAGCTAATGCAAGTCTGTTTTAATAATGCCTTAATTATATTTTAATTACTTATTCATTAAAATGTTTATCCTCTTATTTCAGCAAGTCTCAGGTGTCCATGCCTAGAAGCCACAGGTCTTTCAATGGCTGACAAATCTTCTGGCAGTGCAGGGCTGCAGTGTGTGATTACACTTAAGCCAAAGTTGGTGAGATGACTCTTTTAGCTGGAGAAGGAGGTCTTTGAAATTTGACAGCATCCAAATTTGTGAATTTTCAAACTTCCCTGACATCATAACTGTAAAGTCAGTGTATTACTAAGGAGCAAGTACTGAAGTGTGAATGTAGCACTTCAACTGGCTTGATCATATTATATTTAATTTTGAAGTATACAAAAAAACCTACGTCTCTCAGACAGCTATGAAAGAGTTCTGTTGAAGGAGCTGGCAATCTTTCAAGGTCTTCCTTCATGTGCACAGAATAAGCTTATCCTGAAAGTCCTCTAGAGTATTCATAACACTCTGTATTGTACCTCAGCATTGCGTAATTAAATGCATCTTGTTCTAAGACATGGCTGATCACAACATATTACAATTTAAGATGTACAAACCGTGTGCTGAACACTTCTCTGCAACCTGTAAATAGTGAGTTTTATGTCATTGACCACATCCAGCTCTGTTCTTTCAGTTGGGCCTTTCTTTTGTTCTTTCCTGCATTGTTTTCTCCTTTAGAAGTATAATATGAAAAAGATGATGGGGCAGTATCATAGCAGATTACTCCATTTTTCTGTGCAGTCAGCACCCTAAACCAGTGTATTTTGTAATATCATTAACCCCCATGGTTTTGGAGTTTTAAAAGGTATAATGCTTTTGCTTTTACCTTTTTTATGGTTAGCATACAGTCTCTAGGCTACCTTCTTTTTATGCAGGTATTAAAAAAGAAAGACTAATATTTTGGAAACTGAGCTTTATTTTAAAAGCTGCCATTTTGAGTTTTTCTCCATTATTGCCTATATTTATTCTGTCATGTGATGTTTATACAAATCAGAAGTGTCACAAAATCTTATACTGCATAAAGTTATAATAATGCACTTTAGATTATAATCAACAATTGAAATCCCTGAAAAGTGTTTGTTGATTTAAATCTGGGGGGAAAGATAAATTTTTTTGAAGAAAACCCTGGAAATTGAATCTATTCTGTTGACTAATTAGCAAACACGCTTTTTCATGAACACGGTGAGTTAATTCCCAGGCCAGCATAAAACCAAGACTTCTTTACACAGTCTCTAAAATAACACCTCTCTTTTGCAGAGAACCAGTAGGTCCATGTAAAACTGTTCATTTGTTCCACTGAGCCTTCTTACAGATTTAATATTTCTTCTGCTTTACTACCATTTACAGATATTTCCTGTGAATGTTTCCTTCTTCTGAAAGAGGCCCAGAAGTAATTGTTTTAATGATATTAAGTACACAGATCTTTAAGATGTGGAGATCAGTGCCAGTGAGATTCTGTCCATGTAGCTGTGACATCTGCTCTGACTCTCAGTGCTGTTGCAGGGGCAATTCCGAGTCCCAATTCTGAGTCTGGGCCATCAATTCCCCTGCATCTTTCCTTACCAAGATTTGTTTGCAGGTATTTTCCTCATTTATTATTATCCGATAGACAGATGGAAGTTTATGGAAAGTTTCAAGTCTGCATTGTTTCTTCTACCTTAAGTTTTATGAACGTCTGCAGATTTTTAATTGCTTGACAAGTGGGATGTTGTAAACAACCCGTATTTTATGCATATATGAAATGTAATCATGGGTTTTATGATGTTATTGATTGATGGCCTTGAAAATTTGAGCAGGGGAGTGTTAGAAGCTTTGAGACTTGGCAAGAACGGATGGCTTCTTTCTGATGCTTGGTATCTTTGCAGTATGGTTTATGTCTCAAAAGTGATTTCTGAAAACAAATCAGGTCTGTGGCTGTTCCTCAACAACTCTCAATTTTCCAGTGAACATATTAGTAGCCTCAGCCTTCAAAGGTGGGCATCCTAAGTGCCCACCCAGCACAAGTTTTCAGGCCCCTTTGCTACATTTTATCATACGATTATTGTTATTTTGGTTTTCTTTAGAAGGCTACATAGCTACTAAATTCTGGCTGACTGCTGTAGACACGACCTAAGGGAAATCCAGAAGAACTCTAAAGCCTTTGTCCATACCCTAGAGGATGGCAAAGGTTCAGTTCCAAAAAACACTAAGCATACTGAAATTCCACAAAGGGTAAGATGAAGGTCAACTTTTGCAGTGACCTGCACTGTTTTTAAATCCCAGGATGGAAGCTCTTTTATTTTTTATAATTAACAGTGTCTGTATCGGAAAATCTGATCATTTGGACTGGTCATGTAAACAACTTTATGGTTCCTTAGAATAAGAGCTGATTGGAAATAGTTGAAAAATCTATTTATTCTTTCTTTTGAAAAGCAAAGTAAAAAAAAAATTAAAAACTGTTCCTGTATTATGATCAATTTTGGCAAGTATAGATGGAGGAGGGAGTCAGTAGGGTATCTTCATCTGTTGTTGAGTAAAAGATGTGGAGAAATCCCTGGTCCATCTCTCTCTCTCTTCTCTTTCTAATTTCCAAAAAGAGACATACTTGTTCTTGATGAAAACTGAGAACCAAGCCCCTCTACAGTCCACTAGAATCTAAGGTTACTTTGAAAATATCATAAATTCCCAAGTGAGCTTTCTGAGGCTGTATCACCAGATACACCAAAATACAAGAAGTATGATGGAATCGTGTTGCAAACATCTCAGCCCTTTCTGATCTTTGAGGGGAAGGGAGAAGGTCTGGCAGGGGTGTGTGTTGGATTTTTTTTTTTTAAACCAGTTTTATGTTAGAACTATTTAATTTTGAATACAGATTGTTTCCTGAGGTCAGTCTATTTTTTAAGCTTTCGTAACAGTGCCCACAGGCATTATGGTTATGCATTTCTCATGTAAATAAGAGTGTTGTCCTGCTGTTAAGCAAATCTTCATACATGTATTAATGTATTTCAATACAGAGGGAAGCAATGCTGAATTCACTCACCTCAGGGAAACTAAGGAGATGTATTTATAATGTCAAAGTAGGTACAACTAATACAGCAATTGGATGTCAACATCACATTCTCCTCTTAGCTGATGTATAACAAAGCTGACTTTCCTTCCCAAATTATTTTCCTATATTTCTTCAGCATGTAAACACAGCAATCCTTTTTCAGAGATTCTAGTTTTGCAGTGCAGATCCCTTTAGAGTGCATTCACTGGGAGGTTCAAGCTGTCCTGTGAGTATAATTGCCTCCTCTAAAAACACTTTTATTCTATGACACAGTCTATTGATTTGTCAGAGAACTTCACTAACTTCAAAGGGATCTGTGCTGAACTGCAGGTGTTTTTTTTTCATCTTGTCTGCCATTACTTAGAAGTATTGTCTTTGCAAAGGAGCTTTCGTTACTATTAAGTTGCTTTAGTATTTTTTCATTTAGTACAAATGAAAATGGATATGAGTACAAGTTTACCTTCAAGATTAGATGAACAAAACCCATGCTCACTATTCCACTGAAAAACTGTCTTTAGCTAAGCACCTATTTGACAACTTTAGGATGTAAATTATAGCAGATTAAAAACATTGGGTCCTAGTGCCCTTTTCATTTCATTAAGAGCTAACGTGTATAATTATAAAAGCAAATGCGCAGAAGGCAATCATGTAAATGCCAATAAAGGTTTCTTAGTAGCAAAGCTGATTTCATGTAAATAACTCATCTTAATCTTTTTTAATTTAAAAAGTCTAATTGCAGAGAGCAGTTTATGTTGATAAGCATGTTCAGATGAATGCTGGTATATGTCAGCCAGAAATAAATAAATAAGAGGGAAATAATCTATATAAAGAAATCAAAAAATAGTGTCAGATAACAAGAGTTAATGTAGAATACTGGCACTGAATATATATTGCTGGATTAATCCCATCCAGTTAGAAAGTGAAGGACAGCTGAAAATACTACAAATAAAAATTTTTTAAAAATTAAATTACACTAAAATAACAACAAAGAAAAACCCACATAAAAATTTGACATATGGTAGTGAACTCTGAATTCAAGAGTAAGGGCTGATTGCAGTCAGGTCACATCATATATGCCTCGTCCTTTTGTTTGGGAAAGTTCCCCATCAGTGATGGCAAGGAGTAAGGTCCCCCCTTCCTTCCCTTTCTGCACCAAAATATCCTTCATGTACTCACATACCTCTCCCTACTGACATTAAGCAAAGGCTTAGTTTTACCAACACAGATTTTCATATATTTAGAATATATAACAGGGAACTAGTAGTAAATGGTGATTTGGTGATTGTCTAGAAAATAATGGAAAACCTGCATCAGTTTCTCATTATTCAAAAACAAGAAAAAAGAATGTTTCAAAACAGAATTTCAAGCAGACTGGACTAAATGCTAATTAAGTAAATTTTCTATTTTCTACTCTTATAACTCAATTATTTTCAAAATACTTCGAAAATAAAAAAGCAGAACCATTGTCAGTAAGGAAAAAAATACATAACGAATAGACCAAGGTGTTTGTTTTTTTTTCCCTGCAAGGTGGATTAAAGTCCACTTAAGAACAAATAAGAATTGGCTTTCAGATTTTAAATGGCATATTTTTTCTCCTGCTGTCTTTTGAAGATAAGATTTATGTGATCACATTGTCTGTTCATCTCCTGCTCCAATGAACTTTTGACCTTTCAAGAAATTTTAAACCAAATTTGAAAAAGGATTAGAGATCTCAAAGCCTCTATCATGTTCTTAAAAAAGAATGTTATCAAAGGAGGATGGGAGGGAAGAAGAGAGATGGTGGTGAGCCTTAAATTTAATGCTATTGTTAAAAATGAGATAATCTACCAGTGCTCTCACATGACTATTATCCCTGGTTTTTTTTTATGCAGTATGCATACTATCTAAAGGGAAGCTGAAAACAAAACAACCTATTTCAAAAAAATACTAAAGCATGTATATTATGGTGCAATCCTATCACAAAATTTTTAAGAAGTTCCATGTGTTTCTTATGCAGCAATCATTGATATTAGGCCATTTCTACAAAAATGTGGAACTTTAACAGATCTTAGAAGCTGAAAGCTTTTCAGTCTACCTTTAACACCCTGAGAAGTAAAAAGGTATAGAAGTTTCATGTTCAGTTTCCTGCTTTATTTTTGTTCAAACCAGACATTTTCCCAACACATCTTGACTTTCCTAGGTTTCTAGACTGTCCCATTAGCACTAATGAGCATTTAATTGTTCAGTAGAGGTAGAATGGTTTGAATGGTACGATACAAATTGTCTCTTTAGTTCTGTGGGTACATCATTACAGGGAAGAGCTAGATGAATCAGTCTGAAATTGCTGACAGAATATCACCAAAGAAATCTGGATTTTATTCTCCTGTGGAAAATGGGGAATTTTAGAATTTTACAGAAGGAAATAATTTCCTAAAAAGCTCAAAATTCAACTGTGTCTCAAGAGCAGGGGTCCTCAAACTACGGCCTGCGGGCCGGATACGGCGCCCCAGGGTCCTCAATCCGGCCCACCGGTATTTACAGAACTCCCTGCTCCCCGCCCCCGCCAGGAGTTGCGGGGGAAAACCAAGCAGCCGCAGATGACTTCCTGCCACTTAATCTGTGCGCCGGCCTCCGCAGCCCCCAAGCAAATTGCCAGAGCCCCAGCGCGGCAAAGTTCCTTCCATCCCTTCTGGCCACCCTTTCTGGACTATACGGCCGGGCTCAGGAGGGGAGTGGTGGCATCAGTGAGGTGGGCGACTCCACCGTCATTTTTTTCCAAACTATAGTCCAGCCCCCAACAGTGTCTGAGGTACAGTGAACCGAACCCCTGTTTAAAAAGCTTGAAGACCCCTTCTCAAGAGCTACTGTCTCTACCAAACCTCAGAAAAGAAAAACAATTGTACATTTCACTCCCTGAGTTGTCATGTGTGCGTGTGTGTCACCCAGCTGCTGATGGGAGAGAAAGGAAGGAGACTTGAAGATGTTTTAGGAGTAAAGAACAAGAACTGGCTAAGACTACTGAAGGTGTAAGGAATAGCCTAGTGCCTTCCCAGGGGCATAAACTCTAACAGGGGAGCTTCTCGGCATGTCAGAAATATGGTAATAACTTGGGGAAATGGGCAAAATTTCAGATATCAGGAAAAACTTCTTGGTGGTGAGATGGATTCAGTTCCACAGCAGCCCCTCTATGTATTGGGTTTACATGGAAAGGTTTTTGACAGTGGGAGGAGCTACAGGGATGAATTTTGTGAGAAGCTACTAGAAGCTTCCCCCATGTGCGATGGAACCAATGCAATCTGACTCCAAGACAGAACTACTGCTGACCAAGGCCAAGCCCATCAGCAATGGTGGTAGCACCTCTGTGATAACTTATGTCATAAGGGGAAAAAAAAGCTGCACAACAGCAGCCCAAAAGAAGAGTGAGAATATGTGAGAGAAACAACTCTGCAGACACCAAGGTCAGTGAAGAAGGAGAGGGAGGAGGTGCTACAAGTGTTGGAAGAGAAGTTCCCCTGCAGTCTGTGGGGAAGACCATGGTAAGCTGAACTTACTTAGACTGGAAAGGAAAAAAAAAACCAACTTTCAATCAAGGCCACTCCTCCAGTGACAGAAGATGAAACAGGTTACTATTTTATATCTTTTCCTAGATAACTATTTTCTTCAGCCATAAATCATCCTGCTATTTTTCCGCAAAAAAAAATTGATTTAAAAGTGACTTGGGAGATAGAAGGATGTTCCGCAGAGTGTCTGCATTGGTAGAATCGTAGCCTGTGCTCAGGAGCTGTGGAAAAACGTACAACTTATTAAACATATTACAGATTTACTCTCTTATATGTGTATGTCACTACCAGTGGCAATGAGAAGCTGTGACATCTGATTTCAGACATTATGTTCCCTTAAAGACATAGCCTCTCTGTTCATACCCAAACAGGTTCTGGTGCATTGAGATTTGTATTTGTGGTCAAGTACATGTGTACCTACAATACAGTTGCATTCCTCCATCTACATGAAGAAAAAGGGAAGCTTTCTTCTAGTACTGGTGAATCTGAGAGCTGATTCAGTGGGAGAGATTGAGAGTTATACTCCACTGTGTAGTATGATCAATTGGTTTACTCTTTGAAAATGAAGTCATACTAAAGCACAGCAGTGTAGTTTTTCTATGCTTCGTAGTTTTGCTTTACTTTTATCAGAAACCTATTTACAGCAAGCAATGGATTGAAAAGAGCATCTAGCTGAGATCAGCACCTTCAGTGCTTACTAGCAGATTGGCCTCCTGGTTGATGGATAGAGTACAAGTTTTCCTTAAAGGTTCAATAAAGAGGGCTGAAATTGATGTCTTCACCCCTGTGGTACCTGCTGGTATGCTCAGCTGAAAAAATAAAATATGGCTTCCTATTCTAGAAGGCATACAAAGTATATACAGTTGTCCCAGATTTTAGTAGCAGCATTTTATTTCTGCAGCTACAAAGCTGCATAAAGACTTGTGTCTTTAAAGGTAGCATTTGGAAGAGTAAACACAAACATTGGAAAATATTTGGAGTTTGCTGAGGAGTTAGACTTAAAATTGTTGGGAGAAAGGCTACTTTAAAATTCTGGCTTAACAGGCTTTCAATTTTGGGGAGATGTTTCACATAAGGAGAGAGAGGATGATAGGATAAGGTTTTACCTTACTAGTAGAGTTTTCCCATCAACCCTGCCCTGAATTCTTTGCAAGAAGTGTTAAATCTTTCTGAAAGTCTTGAGTTAGCAAGTCAGTGTGCTGTAAGCAGAAACATATTGTGGGTCTCAGTGAAATGAGTCTTTTGACTATGAGTATCAGCTCTTACTTAAAATAGCATCATTGTCATTTCCTAGGAGGGAAAAAATAACAGCTGACTCTCAAGAAAAAAAAAAGCTATCAGCATGTTCTGCAAATACAGATGAGAAATGTCCAATGTAATAACCGTAAACATCCTGTGCAAATATAAGGTTGCAATACTAGCAAAACAGCATAAATGTTAAAACCCTAGTATAGATGAAAAAAATCAATCTCAATTTTTCTCCATGAGTGTATTTCTATACTGACTGTTGTCTCTAGGTACCTCTCACCTTTCAGAGCTTTCTTTTGTGGGGAAAGGCGGATGAGGCATGGGCCTTGCCAGTAAGCAGCACATTATAGGCCTTTAAAAACACCAAAGATGGGATTTAGCTTGTTCATCTGAGCTAGCTGTCAGTAAACAGGCAGTTCTATTTTTACATTTTACAAATCAGGCATTCTAAGAGCTGATAATCACTTACCTGTCTAAAAAGCCTTATGACATTCCGTTTGTTCTCCAGAGTACACTAAGAGAAAACAGCAAGAAAAACACAGAGGAAAGTACTTAAATGCACGGGATGCCAGCATGGAGCCCAAGGACCCTGTAGAAAAACATCACTGTGCTTCAGTTGCTAGCATTTTATTGTACCATATACACCTGTAAATATATGAAATATGTCTAATGATGCAGTACTTTATTGTTTGTGCAAAAACAATATTTCAGCAACTGCTGGACATGAACTGAGAAAAAAAAAAATCAGTATACCTTCAACATAAACATTCCTCTACCTAAAGGCCTTTTCATCAATCCCAGGATTAGAATATGGCGAGGCAGAAAGGGCTGTGAGTGCAGTAACAGTCCCTCAAAGTTTTGCCCATACTGGGTAGGTTTTAATAAAATTAGATTTAGTCTCCTACCCTCCCTTCTTGTCTCTCAACTTAGAAGGTCTATTTCTTTCCTTTGCAGCCGGCCGAAGACTGCAACTGTCTCCTCTTTGATGCAGTGAAGCTCTCTTGGCTATAGCTTATCCTGCAGGACCACTAGATAAATAGATCTTTTCCCCAAATCCTGCTCCCTATTTATTTTCTTCTGCTAGATAACTTCTATGTCTATGTCTTAGGATGCACAGGCTTCCCCAAATTCAGACTATCTTTTAGTCATTCTGCAGTTGTGGGAAGCCAACAGACATGAAAATACACATACTGTTCATTTTACCAGCACAGGGTAGCACTGCTTTCCTCTATTCAGAAGAATGTATTCATCTGAAGCTTAAAGGAGGCTTTAGAAAAGCAGAACAAGAAAAATAAACTTGTCATCAGGATGTTCTATGGATGGCTTCCAAGTATACTAGGTGCTCTAACAACCAAAAGTATGTCTTAACTTTGATTGCCCAAGAAGGAAGACTCCTCCAAAAACACAGTCATATGAAGATGGGAGTTTTCTTGAGTTTACATTCAAGCCAGAAAATGCCACTTACTGAACCACCTACGCTACTTCCTACCACTCATTACTCACTATTCTATTTGATAGTGTTCATTCTTAACTTTCTCTCTTTGGCTTGCAATTTTGTAACTGCTGTATGAGAACTTGTATGACTACAACTAGGATTGTTCTCACAACGTTCCACAATCTAGGAACAGAAAGAAAAGAAAACATTTTTCAAAAATCTAGTAAAAATATTTTATGAACTCTTGGAAATAAAACTTCTTATTTCTTGTCATTGGAGGTACAGGATGACTACCATTCGGGGTTGTTTCTTTTTTTATTCACAAGATAAAAACAAATCAACCCTAAGCCCACATTCTAAGTGCTGTTGATGACATTTAGAGAAAACAATAATGTTTAAAGAGTAATATTGCCTTTAAATAGGATACAAAGATTCAAAGATGATAAAGAAAATGTAAATAGATATATCTGGAAGAAATGTGTCTCTTTCACAATACAAATAACTTCAACAGAAACGATTTTGTTTGTGAAACACTGTGCTTGCTCTTGATTATAAAGGGACCGATGATATGAGAATAACTGTCTTGGCTGAGTTCAATAATAAAGATCTTTGTGTTCACCCTGATGGACAAGTTCTGGCAAGGTTCATTTTTAAAACTTCAGGAGAGTTTCAGCCACGTTTTCAATTGATCATTGTTATACTATTGAAATCAATGACTTGTCAGAAGCTTCTCTCCAGTGATATATTATTTTTTCTCCATCTCAGTAAAAAGGTTTGATTTCTTCTTGTTCAAAATCACTTCAGAAAGGCTATATGATTTATCTGGTTTTATTACTTAAGCATTTTTCCTTTTTTCTTTGGAAAAACCATACTGGAAAAAATTATCTCCTCTCAAAGTAATCTTTCACAGCCATCTATAAATGTGTTCCCGTCTTAGGATATGTTTTATATTGAGGCCTTTTTTAACTGGAGCATATATCACACTCTAGAATAAAAATCAAAGTGCATGGGGGGAAGCAATGAATAAAACCGTAAAGGACACATACCCAAACTAACACAGAAAGGTGGAAACATCAAGCTGGTTGTGGTCTGGATGTGAAAGTCAATGACTGCCTGAGGTTGCTCATTCTTAACTTTTAATAATCTATTTCTATTTTTCTTCCTGTTCTTGAAAAACTTCTACAGCGTAACGCATCAAAAAGGCATTTTACATTTCTTGTGCTATGGATTTAATCCAGATCTTTCTGTTTTCTCAGGATGCCTGCACTTCATAAAGTGAAGCAAACGAAGCATACCCCAGCACCCATCAAATTCTTGCTTGATCTTCAGGCATAGGTTTAATTTCTCTTTCTGCTCTTACAGACTTCTACAATTTATACTGAAGATAAGGATATGCAAATATCAAAATGTCCCCTCAGAAGTGTTTTCCGTGTAATTTGTTTACATAACACTGATAAACTAATACTGAAAGTCATTTGAACATTCATTAATATTTTATTTCGGGGTTTTTTATCTAGTCATTGAAAGAAGTATGGTGCTAGATATGTAATGCTAGAGATAATAATAGTCTTTTGTCTAGATACATCCACATCACCAGTTTTAGTATACTCTTTCTCTGGGACAACAGCTCAGCTGTAAGATTTCTTTATCTGACCAGTCATTTTTTTTCTCTAATCTCACCTAGAACTTCCCACAATTAGAATAGTTGTTCTAATAGCAGTCAGTTCATGTGAATCTGAATAAAGGCCTCTTGGCTGCTTTGTCTAGATCAACCTGACAATATTTTTTTGAGGTGTTTCAGATGCCAGGTACATCAATGCCAGGCACTGATTTCTCTCTGAGTTGCTGTATTTCTCCCAAGCAATCTTTGTTTCATTAGTTCATTCTTGTTACCTTTTGATAGCAGAAAAAACATTGCCCTACAGTCCTGAAGAAAACATGTCTAAGGCGGAAACCTGTAATTTTATTCTAGACTACAAGAATTAAATACTGAAAATCCTTACTCACAGCCAAAAGAATCACAATATGTTAATAAGACTCTGTGAAGGGCTGGAGTCCTCTGTTTAAATCTGTTGTGCAGAAAACCTTCCTGTAAATGGTCCCTTCTGTTCATATTTAGTATTTTTTCTTTGGACATTTTCAAGCTTATTGGAATTGGAAATATTGAAATCATGTAGAAATAGGGGAGAAAACTGCATGCTTTTATTGTAGTGACTTGAAATATTTTTCCCAATATATGTTTATACTTCATTAATAAAACCTTTTGCAGCTTTCTCTAAAAGACATGAAACTTTACATTTCTTTTGACAGTTCAATGCACAGCTGCAGATTTAAAATTTAGGTTAAATATTTGTCATCTTCCTTTTGGTTTATTTAAAGATGCCACCTATTATGTGAACAAAAGTTAAGGTCTCTCCTTAGACTTTACTGGGAGTTAATCAGCAAGGACACATGTCTGATTGCAAGAATTTCTGGTAGAATACTTAGTGAGGACAGTGTCCACATTCCCAGCAGCAATTTGCCCCATTCAAAAGTTCAAAGAAGGCCGACTGGAGCACTGTATGATTGGCTACACTTTTGAATAAGATGAAATATAGCATATAATTTATCAAATTTTTTGAACTTCTAATGGCTTAAAACAGTAATATACTCAACATTTGCAACAGATTTTTTTCCCCATTCCAAGAGAAAATCAGGAATACATTCCTTCTGCTCTCATCTGTTCAAAGTACGTAAAAGATCTGTTATAGAGAGGAGTTACTACTTTAATCCGTATTTGGCAAATTAAGGATACCCTAAGCTTGTCAGAACTTTAGTCACAGACTAGCCAAATATAAATGTTTAAGATCATTGTCTTGCATTAGGAGCTTTGTGAGATTTCTAAAGATAGTCCACTGTGTTAAGTCATACTTTTGCTAAATATTCCCTCTGTATTCAGTGCAGATAAGGTTACTTTGGTGTCAAGGTAGAGACTGCATTCCCACTCACTGCTTTCTTGGATATTTACTCCTACTCATAATTTTTATTTGCTTCTCATTTATTTTTATTTATTTTAACATTGTGAAGTGATCAACGTTGGTTTTGCTATCAGAAGATTCCATTTGTGTGTAGTTCGTCATTTTCATAAGTTTGATTTATGACTTGCCTTTGAACCTATTCATTTTATCTTGTATTAACTGTGAACTGAGATAGAGCTGTACCACACTGGCACCTTCTGCTACATAATGTTTTCTCCTCCATGTCTCCCTTTCCTTCATTGTGAAACATATAGCCTACAGACTGACTGTCCACTCTGCCAACTGACAGTTAATGACACTAGTGAATAGCTCTAATGTCATTAGCTGTGCAAATAAAACTTTTCGTCATAATGAACATAGTGGATTAAAACTTACAGGGAATTCCTAAATGGAAAGAAATACAAAGACACTTTTAACAAGCCACATGCTATCTGAGGGCATCATTTGCCAATTTTGCCTGAAATCAGTGAATAATTGCTTCTCTTTTGATAGCTTTAATGTCAAAATGTACTCAGACTGTTTGAAAACAGTTAAAAATTCGGTCATCTTAAAGCCTTTTCTACATAATTAGGAAAATCAATTACTAAAAAAATAACACAAAAATCACCTGTTTGAATTGCCCTACTTATTTTATCGGAATGTAAATGTATGGTTAGTTCCATTAAAAAGAAACCTGTATCTCTAGGCTGTGGTTTAAAATATTGTGTATATGCTTATGATTGGCTGTAGAGGCAGAGTCACATTTCTAAACTCAGATTCCTTCAAGACTATGTTTCATTGAGTTAACCTCTGTCCTCAGCAGTCCTAAGCAAATTTATTGCAAGATTTATTTTTTAATTACTTATTTGGTTAAGCTTGTTATAAGGCTTGTTACTTAATAATAAGATACTAAGTTTAGTCATAATCATACATGAGAGGTGGACTGTAAGGTATACCAGCCCAGAGCTAGCTAGGTTCATACTAGCTTCAATTCATGTAATTCAGCAAGGTTTTGGGGAAATGTTTTTTGAGCTATATAGGTTTTAGCATTAATGAAATATAAAAAAAAAACAAAAAACACAAATTAGTGTATTAAGATGCCCTTACTTGTCCAGAAAAGATCTTTTCTCAGGTGTTGACTTAAGAAGTTGTATTACAGTTTGCCTTGTGGACTTAAGTAATTATCAGATGTATGCTAGGGGTTGGAAGCAGTAAAGGATTGCCAAAAAAGAAGATGTGCAATGAAAAGTAAAGCACAGTGAGAGAAGGATATGAAGTAGAACATGATAAACTTTCCAGGATAGAAGGCAAGAAGTAAAAGACAAAAAGAAAAGGAATTAGCTTTTTTTATTTTGTAAAGGTTTTGTGGGATAAAAAGGTAAATGTAATGGAAAGGTATTGAAATTCAAAGGGATTTTTTCTTAGGATGTTCTTCAGCACTTCCATAACCCTGGAAACATTTTTTTCTGGATGGACTCAGAACACCTTGCCACAGTTCTGTTTCTGGTAAGAATTTTCAGTAGCAAGTAGCAGACCACAACAGGGTCTGAAAGTAAGGTACAAGCTGTTGGTTGTTCATACTCCCTCTCCCTGTCCCAGCATTCAGTGTTTCAAAAGCTTCTACACTTGGTAAGGAATCAGGGGTGAAGGGGAGCCTGTTAATCCAGATACATCCATGGCTGGAAGAGGTAGCAGAGTGGAAAACCAGACCCACAGCAGGGTCATAAAACTCCTCACAGTAGCTTGTCTTTAAAACCATGCTGAAGCCATTCTTGAAAAGTCTTGACAGAACAATACTGTGTACATCTTTTAATGTGCACCCCTCCTAATCATGTTGATGCAAAATTCTGTATCTAAAAAAGTATGAAAATCTTGGTTTTTGTGTTCAATAACCATGCACTGTTGTATAACCACTGATGAAAAACAAACAGTTTAAAAAAAACAACAAATGGTCTTTCAATGACACGTCATGACAGCCTTCTCTGAAGTGCAGCAAAGCGTGCATTTTTGGTCTCAGATACCACTCATTATGAAGAGGGACTGTTTAATTGCATTAGGTTTTGTCTGGGTCTAACATAGACATGCTTACGATGTGTTTAGCTGAAATAACTGTATTAGGTTTTTCAGTTGCACCAGCAAAGCCTCAGGGGAGTAAAAATGCTTGTGCATGTTTGGACAGAATTTTCTGTAAGTTAAGAGAACAAGGCTGATGGGATCTGACAGTGCCCAGCAGGGACGGGGTAAACTCATGGATGGAATTTGAAGTTTAGTCACAACATAAACAAAGACTCTGTCTTAAATTGTCTATCTATCTTTCACTGTGACAGGTCCCCAGAGATGCTTCCTTCACCTTTGTTAATTGCATGCAAAGGATCAGAGTTAGACAAGCATATAACTGATCTTGGTTGACCACAGAATAACGCCTTCAAGGTCTGTGCTGCAGTTGTTTCTCAAGTAAATCTGTTAAGTTTATTCTCAGATTCCCTTTCTAGGCATTTAGTTCATTGTTACTATCTGTTGGTTTATCTTTTTTTTTTTTTTTTTTCCCCCCCCCCAATTAAAGCCATCATTAACACTCTCTGCTGGGTTTGAAGGGCATTAGGATATTTTTACAGCCTGCACATCTTAGACACCCAGACAATGCTAGCTGCAAATGATCTGGGTGCAGATGAGGATTTCTTTTTCCTGTTTTAGATTTATCCCTTTTTAATTAGGGTCACGTATGATGTACGTGTCTTGTAAATATTACAGGTAGGCTTCCTGTCTGTGCCAGTACTGCTGGATCAGGGCCACAGTAAAGGAGGGTTTAATGGTTAGGAGTATCTAACCTGCCAAACAACAAGGAAAAGAGATTCTGACCCTTCTTTGAGTGTTGGCTGGTCTCTCCCTGGGTCTGGCAGCCAGCCTGCTCAGAGCAGATTGCAGAGTTTTTTGAGAAAAAATATCAGGAGCTGATCCTGTTTCACCATTGCCTAAGCTTTTACTTTCATCATTGACTATGTGTAAGAACAGGAGATAGGTAGGATAAGATCTAATTTGGGAGGAAAGAAAGGCTGCAACAATAGTAGTATGGGAAAAATGCAAGCAATAATTTTTACTGAAATCCTCCATCTTGCGAAGGATGATGTTTGCCTGCTTAGTGTCTGTATATAATACTTGGGTCTATTCTGCTGAGAAGTCAAATATCCCAGGTCTGGTTTACCCTTCATGAACACATGTTATGATGGTACAGGGACAGGTACACACATGCTATAAGAATATGAAGTCAGTATAGGAAAGAATCTGAATTCTCTAACAGAGAATACAAACGTTGTGCTAGACCCTTAAGATTATATTTTTTTTCCTAATGGACCAATTCCCTTTTCCTCCACTCTCCTTTCTTGACCATAGTGTTGAGTTTCTGCTTCCTTTAACCCACTAAGAAGTGACAAATAGAGTTTCTTCAAGGAAGGCCTCATTTAAAGACCACATTAGTATAGAGTCCTCAGCTCAGTGTAACAGTATAATAAATTTCACCCCTTGTCTCTACTCATAACACCACCAGCCATTTCAGTTTTTTATCCTCTTCAAAGTACAAAATTGTACATGGTAAGGCACATGCAAGGCATGTCTCTGGAGCTCTTAGAAGGTGAACTGTCCATACAGCACAGGAACCATAAGGAGGTTTGCTTGAACACCAGCCTAGACATTCCTGCTGCTGCATGAGCACATGGTAGTCAGGCAAGCCTGCCTCTAGCAGGTGTGATCAGGCAGCAGGAGGGAGGCTGTGAGGCAGTGCTGCAAAAGGGCTGAAGGGGAAGGTAGGAGAATATTTATGATTGGTGTGCAGGCCTGGGAAGGTCTGCCTGTGCTTGGAGTTGTTATGGCTTGGGCTTAGCAGATCTGTGGATTCTGGTGTTCTGTCACTGTAGAGAAAGCTGCTATCCCTGCTGAGAAATCTTCTTTAGTCATAACAGCAGTTCTCTCGCCTGGACTCTTATTTCAGAATATGATTTAAGAAAACATTTAAGAGCCTTAATGAGAACAATAAATGATGCCTATGTAACTGATACACTTTTTCTTTTTTATACCTTGCCGAATCTGGTTCTCAAGTCTAACCACAGTGGTGGTTTTCTTATGGCTAACCTCTTCTCTCCACCGAAGAGATTTCATTTTGGGAACAACTAATGTTTTCCCAGTAACCCACAGGGTACTCCAGTTGAACATTTCTGTGCTCAGTAAATATGCTAGTCAGTTGCTAAAAAGAGTAACAAAACCTTAAGTGTACATAAGAATGATTTACGGCATAATGTGAATTTGCAGCCCATTACAGGAAATAATTACATTCCACTAATCACAAAATTTAATAGTCACTCCATCCTAGCAAACAGCAGATCTGCAGCCATGCGCTCAGAAGTGCGAACTACATGAGAAGCAGTTAGCTGAAAATCAGTTTGCCATTTAACCCCAGCTCAATTTAGAGATCTACTTCATGACAAAGTTGTTACTGAATTAGTTTTTCCACGGCCAAGTTTTCTAAAAACTTGGAGGAAATGGGATCGTTAAAGAGACTGACTAGAAGTATATCAAGAAACTTAACATCATCAGTCTTCAAATCCACCATGTATGTGGCACAGATCGTCGGGAGTGTAAGCAAGACTTTTACCCATAGTGTGGGTGGTTTTTTTAACCAATATTTAATAATAAACTTCATCCTATGGGGTGCAAAGCCATTCCTTTGTCACATACTGTTGCTTACACTGGGCAAGCAGTGTAGGACTTGGTGCTTTCCTTTGAACTGTGTAAAAGATTAATAACTGTCAGAATCAGTATTGTAAATGTGGAGAATAAAGCCTCAGAAGTCTGCTCTGACATTTTCAGCTGAAAATAGATAGTCTTTATTTTACTCTTTGATACCTGATTTACCTGTCAGACTCTTGAAAAGTTGCACACAGTGGTGTGGTCTGCAGTCTCTACGTGTGAGATATGGAACCTAGGACACAAATGTTATATCAGGATCTGTTTAATAAAACAGAAAAATCAACAATTTTGGTTTGATAGAATAGCACCTAACAGGAAGTGGAGCATTTTAATGGAAATAAAGAATTCGATCCAACTTGCATTATATTTGGGGAACTGAATGTGATGCAGAAAGAACAAAAAGAAAAGCCACCCATTATGTGGAGTGTTCTGTTTAACCTTCATAGAGACTCTTGTGGTTTTTAAGAATAGCTGTGTGGCAGATTACTTGTTCTGTGTTGGATTCAGGAAAGTAAAACCATCTTTCACTGACCAAAAAATTCAAACTTAAAAAGATGACAAGAGCAGATGGCAAGAGCAGATTGTAAGCAAATTGCCAGTCAATGGACATATAATGGAAGTGTGTGGCAAAACTTATTTTTGGATGTATGCACATTCCAGAAGAGAACATGTTAAATGATAACACTGTCCAGACCTGATGGATTTTCTTGGAGAATGAGATAACTTCAAGAGCACAATCAGTTAAAAAAGGGCTCATTTCAACATGACTGCTGTTTTTGTTGCCATAACTTTACAAATTCACATCAGTGTGAAACTAGAAAAGCAACATTTGAGCTAGTAATGGATACTAGATGCTCTTCTCACACTCATAGGACTGCAAATGATGCACTTGATCTCATCAAGCAGAAAAGTATAGTCTTTTTCATAAGTGTAGAACAACAAAAATCTTTAAATGTCAACTGAAGTCAAAAACATTTTGTCAAAATGTAAGTTTCTCAACTAGTTGCATTGGTTTTGCAAACAGCTGATGTTGGATTAATGTTTTTTTCATTTTTCTTTTTAAACATACTTCAAATTGAAGATTTTACCCAAGTTTTTTTCCAGCTTAAACTGGAAACATAAAACTAATTGTATACTGGAGTGAAAACATAGGGGATTAAATGCCATTTGGCCTCACTGTTACAGCTCTAGCCAAGCAGGTTGATCTAATTGTCTTTCATGGAGGCTCATGGACTGCCATCTCAAAGACCGATAGGCTGCTCTCATAGCCCAGTTGTCTTCTGGAAGTCAGCATATTCTTTGATCTTCAATTCAGCTCACACTCTCTCCCTCTCTCACCTGCTGCTTGCCTAACCTTCTAGCCATAAAATTATCAGTTAAGCAGCAATGCCAAAAATTATCTACCTGTAATACCTAGTTAATCTGATTCCATCAGGTCCTACGATTTATAGATCCTATATGAAAAATCCATTCATTTTCTATTCTACTTGCTAATCTACATGCAGACTGAGAAAGCTGCACTTTTCCTTCTGGGCAATTTTGGGGTTGGCTATTTATTTAAAGGAGCCATTTCAAAAAATGGTAGAAATTAAAAATGATGCATAGAAACCAAGTGGATATTCAATTATGTGATGGTACTTGAACTTCTGTTTTGCAGCTGAATTCTAAGGTTATCTTTTCTAATACATACGCTTTCCAAGGTTTATAAAAACAAGGTTAAAGTTGGTTTTGCTTCTGTTTACAAACTGACTGCAGCAAATCACAATATGTTTGAATAAACATCTTCATTGTTATTAATTTAAATAAATACTTGCAAAACAAGGAGGTCAGCTCCTGAGTTTTTCTAAGTAGCTTGAGTAAAAATGAGTCTTGTCTTATACTTTTGGCCCAAGATCAGTAGTTCGTAACACTTGATATTGAGACTGCTTGTAATAACAAGCAGTCTTAAGTGTTTCTGTTTCTGTGTCCTAAAGGGTGACCATCTCTTAAATCAAGGTTTTTGGCATAAAAGGTTATATAGGAAGATTGTTACAATATTAGGTAGCCTTGCCACTGACTTGCTTTCAAAACTGAAAAATAGCTTTTACTGCAACTCCAGCAAAAGCTGCTTACCTTAATGATTGATGTTTAGAGTCAACAGTTGCTAAATGATACAGTGAAGGACCATTCAAATGAGTTAGCTGATACATGAGCATTGGCCTGAAATTTATGACTGACAGAAAATGGATTGAGCAGACTCCAGGACATCCAGGATTTAAGTTCACAGTTCATCTGTAATTATCACCTCACGATGTTGTTAATGTTAGACAACAATCTTTCCACTCATGTTCTGTAGCCTTGGTACTCTCAGGTATACTTGGGCTTGATCACATCCTACACCATTAGAACTGCAGAGATCACATGCCTTAAATATGATCTTAATTATGTAGGTGGTATTTCTCCTCAGTGAGCAACTTTTCCTTAGGACCTTGATCTTAATATTCACTTTAACTTTCCCTAGATTTTTACAAATTAGCAAATATGAAAAACCTAGGAAACCTCTGTGTGAGTCATAAAAGCAATGTGTCCAGGAGTGAGCAGTATAAAAAGGTGTCATACTTCAGAAAACTTAGGTTACTACAACCTGTCTTTCCAACAGCACTACTGAACAAAGACTACATAATAAATCTACATTTTGGCAAGCCAGTCTGCTGAGTGCTTGATAATTGAATTCTTTATATTCTTTTTAGTGCTCTGTGTAATTAACTCTACTTTCTACTTTTTGCAGATTGCACAGTGCCTACTACTGGTGTAGATGTTTGACCATACCCATACCACACTTTTAGAAGACAGGCGTTTGCAGCTAACTTGTTAGCAATGAGGAGAAGTTTATAGGATACTAGCATTCAGTGATACAGCAGCATACCCACATTATTATTAATAAAATATTAATTAGTAGCGGTTATGAGAATTCCTCTTAACTTTGTGTGGTTTTATTCCTAAACCTCTACTGCAAATTTAATCATATTCACACGTCTTGAAGTACCATCATAACATTTGTTGCCAGCACACACTTCTAATCAAGCATTATTTGACATTAATTCCATGTATAAAAGTCCTGTATAATATTTGGTGGTGAGACTCAGAGCTATAGTGTCTGAAGGACCTTGCCTACACATATTTGTGCATGCATGTACACACTACAAATAGAAATACCCAAGATATGTGTGTACTTGTTCAGAGTTATAGAGTTAAATTAATTTGGGTCACTGACTTGGTGTAGAGATCTCATTTTTCATTTAGCATTTCATAGAATGCCTAAGGGTTTAGTTGTGTTAAGACATCAGTACAGTAATTTATTGCAAATTTGTAACTGATTTCAGATGATCTCTGTACACTTTAAAAGGTAATGGCTTCTGAAAAAAAAGAAGTCCTTACATAGCCTGTTTCCTTAAGTAACCAAGGCAAAAATGGAGTGTTGCTGGGGTAAAGGAGGATATATAATTAAGCAAGAGAAGGATTGTAGAGATGCTTGAAGTTAAGCTTCTCTTTTATTGCCCATAAAGTTGTTTACCCCAGGAACCATTGTAACCTCTCCTTATTTAGTAAATAGTAAATTATATATTTGAAAATATGCTATCTGCAAACTTAGCAGATTTTCTTTTACCCTTTCCCGAGGTCATAAACTCAACCAAACTGAACCTTCAGTAGAGCTGAGAAAATTAATTCTTGGAGCACATTCAACCTTATTTTAAGAATGTAAGTGAAACTATTAGCTAGTTTCGTACATACTGGGAGACAAGCAGCAGATGGTAAGTGTAACTGTACTATACTGATAAATAAAACAGGTCCAAGGACTGTTTTCTTGTGGCTAGATAGATCCTGCCAAAATAACTGCAGATCACCTGAGGCCTCTGGTCCCTGTGCAATGTGTTATGTCCCTAAGACAGTGTCGTGTATGTGTGTGTGAGCTCATTTCTTTTCAGTTCGGAGTGACATTTTCATAGCATGAAACTGAGAGCGTGCATCATGTGTCCCTGAGACACTCTGTATGTGTGGAAAGCGAACTAACTTCCCTCACTGTACCACAAGAATTTGGGCAACTTATACCATAAAACAATTTCTGTAGGCAGTGAATGCATAAAGCAAAGCTTTTAAAATTTACTAATACACTATGAATAAGAGCTGCTAGGCTAAATATTGATACGCTCATCACCACCTGATGAAATGCCTAATGGATCTTTAGCAGTGTTGCCTCTTGACCCCAGCTGGCAACTAAGCCCTACCCAGCCACTCGCTCACTCCCCTCCAGTGAGATGGGGAAGAGAATTGGATGGGTAAAAGTGAGAAAACTCATGGGTTGAGATAAAGACCGTTTAATGTGTAAAGCTATAGCCACTCACAAGCAAAATCCAGATATTTCTCTTGTAAATGGAAGTCTTTATTCCCCAGGATACAGTATTGAATTGCAATTCCATACTGTAGTACCTGTCCTTTAATCTGTTTAATGTGTTTATTTTACACTGAGACTGAGTGATATATACTTATATTTGAGAAACTTTAACTTGTGCGGTGTTAAAATTGTAATTGGGTTATTTCTGCATAGCATTTTCAAATTCTTCCTCTTCTCAGCTGAATCATTCATCTTCCAGACCATATTGTTTAGCTATCCTTTCCTGTTTCTCAGATACCTTATTCTTGCAGCCTGAAATGTATGTATCCATGCTATCGATTGTCTCAAAAATCCATTATTACTACATAGATCACAACAGCATTACAGCTGAATTTGACAAGCAGATGATGGATTGTTCTCATTAAACACTGACCTTTTAAACAATGTCCCAAACTATCAGGGATTAAAATTAGGATTCAAATTTGGAAGAATGGAAAGAGTAAATCTTTCCATGGCCCAGAACTACAGCCCAGGTAATGACTAAACCATGAATTCCTCACTAATATTTATGAAGGTTTTGGGCTCCTTCCATTTGACTGCTCTGGTAAGGGAAATCCTCACATCACCTTACTGTTCTATAAAGTGTGTTTTTCACATATAGCAGCATAGAAGAAACTTCTTCTAGTCAGATTAAATCTTGCAAGAGCAAATTAGACCAGTTCCCTACTGCTGTGTATTAATTTCCCTAAATTCTGTTATTAGTTGGGTATTTTTATATTACATTAGAGTTTTAGCAATAAATATATTCTAAATTATTAACAACAGCCACTTTGGTGTGGGTCAGGAAACTTAGATAAGAACAAAATAGTTCTAAATCTGAATGTAGTTTTGAGGAAATAATTGTCATTTCCAAAATCTTTTTCACAGTGGAAAGTTAAGTTATAAGTCATATCCTTATGAATCTGCCCGAACAGGCACAGTGTCTTGGACACACTGTGGTAGCTCATGGGAGAGGAAATCTGGCTGGAGATCCCAGCTGCCTGGAGAAAGCTTGTATGTGAGGCACTTAAACTCTAGCTCTGATGATGCATAGCAGTGCTAGAAATTAGATCATGCTAATGTCAAGTGCCCTGGTTTTGAATGAAAAATGTCAGCATTACATCTGGCATCAGGTTCGGGATTTTTTTACAGCTGATAATCTGAGGGCTTTGAAATGGCTTAAACATTTTAAATTTAGTTTTATTCTACCACTGTGATCTCATAACACTTCATCGCATAGTGTTGCTGCTCTATTCTTGAGGCATTTGTCTAAACCACTGGAGCTGGGCTTCAGACAGGGTAAGCTTTAATGAAAGTTTATTTTAAACACAATGCCAAAAGAAGAAAAGGGAAAATTCTGTTTTCTCTCAGTTTATTAAAGGAAATTCACTAACTGGGTCTTTTTTCTTTTCTGATTTACTGCTGAGTTTAGATTTCTGCAAATCATTATAGGCCCGTTCTGTTTCAAAAAACAGACATACACTTGCACCTGCTAGCTGAAGGGGCAAATAAGGCTACTGATGTGGAACAAGAGAGTCTGTGTGCTCTGTGTGGTATGAACTAAACATTTGCAGTGATGCACGCCATGGTCCAGGGTAGAAAAAGGCCCTGTAAATGATCTGGTGCTGCCAAGGCATGTGACATTTCAGTGAATGGATGACCATCTGCACACAGATTAGTTTCTGTGCTTGGAGAACACCTGGGTCAAAGCAGAGTATAATTAAGCCGTACTCAGAAGTTTAAATTGTTCAAGGATTCTCAGATTCAATCACTGGCTGAAATTTTCCTTGATGTGATTATACACATATCCTGATATTCTGGCTAATGGAGGGATTGACAGGTCTGTGTTTAGAACCCAGTACAATCTCTCTCTTTATCCTCCTCAATACACCTTGTGAAATATTTTTCATCTGTGCACCATTAGCTGCCAGGCAAGATAATGTGACATTCCCTCTTTTTCCCTTGAGGTATATTTTCCTCTTAAAAGGACATGGGGAAAGGGGTTTCAGAGATGTGCTTAAAATGCCACACTTCATAATGGCATTATGCTTTGATAATCTTTTTCCCATCATCTTTTTCAACTGAATGGTGCATCAGGCTCCTGTCAGAAAGCCCTCTTCATCACAAGGCGTGCCGTCCCTCAGCAGGCAGTCCAGCCATGACACTGAGGAAATAACAGCTTGCCACCTATTCAGAGGTAGAGTCACCTTGGAGGATCTGTGCTACCTTTATATTTATCCCTTGAAAATACTGTCTAGTGTACAAAAGCCTTTTATGTATTTTCTTTTTTTCTGAATTTCTAGTAAGCTACAATTTGGTTTCTCTTACATTGCTGTCAAAAATGGAAATAGTTTGGAGGGAAATCTTAACCTTAAACTGACTTGAAGCAAGATGAAACAGTACAAAAGAGGATCAGCAAACAAACTGAAAAAAAAAGTAGTTTGGTTTTTCTTAAAAGGTGACTATCCTATATGTAATAAAGTATGTATGTATTAATTGAGAGTAGTTACAAATTAGCAAATTCTAACTTACATTTATTTAGTAGATTATTCCTTTTCACTTGTGATTTGTCTCAAACTTTACCTGAAACTTTGACTTTAATCAGGAAAGCCTAAAAAAAGAATTTTTAATTTGCAATTCAAGCTCAAAATTTAACAAGAGTCCAACCTTGCTGTACACATCATATTGCTGAAAAAAAAATAAAATTAAATGCTTATTCTAAAAAAGGAAAGAGCTATTTTCAATTAGTGAGTTACCTTTCCAGGCTCCAAATTATCCTGGATTATGGGACTACTAGTTCTCACTCCTCATTTACAGCTGTACTATATGAGGAGAACAGTTTTTCCAATTTTTCAGTTCCTCAGACAATTGTCTACTTTAAATTATTCTCTGAACTAGAATACTTTAATGAACTGACATGGAAAAAAATTTCTACCTTTAAAGCAAGTCTAGCAAGTCTATCTGCAAACAGACCAGATGTAAAAAGCTGGTTTAACTCTTCTAACAGTTTAAACTACCTACTCATATTAGAAACCAATGTTTCTGGTACTTTACTGGTTCAAAAAAAATTTTTAAAAGTCAAGAGATACCATCTGAATTATCTTATTTAAATTTTAGAAAATATAAGAAGTAACAGGCAAGGTAGTAAAAGATTTCTTATTTTTTTAAATGCTGATATATTTATCTGAAGTAAAATAAACAATTTTGTTTAAAGGAAAATCAATTGAAATATTA
>JAVSBS010005422.1:25265-73156 GCA_033124195.1 Coracias cyanogaster
CATGCAGACATTAATGTATCAATAAGTTGCTATGAACTAGTGGGTTGTGAACCTGATTTAAGTAGCAGGCTTGTTCTGAAAGGCTCATGAACGGCAGAAAAAATGCTAAATGCCAGTTATAAAATGTAGCTAACCATTTAAAAGATTAAACACTTCCCATATCTGTTGTCATTTACAACAAATATGATACATGAAAACAAAAAGTGTGGTACTCTGGCACAAATTCATCTGTCACACAGTGAGTGCTAGCCAAAATCGCCAGATGCCAACAGGGACAAGTTGTGTGATTTGCTCTTGTCATCATAAACCTTGAATGAAACTACATAAGTTAAAAGAAATATTTTTATATTAAAACTAAATATTTCCTTAACAAAGCTTTCTTCAGAAATAGATCCCACATTGCAGATTGCATATCATTATTGTACCTTTACATGTGCAGTTTCCCAGAAACTTCATTATTTTCAGCCCAGAGGCATCCACTTTTGAAGAATTCATAAAAACACCTTCCCCATGAGAAGAAATTAGTTCATGTAAATAAAACCCCAAACAAACAGAAGCCTACTGCTCTGTTTAAATTTAGCCTACGTGGAGATCAAGGTACACAAACACCATCTCAGAGGTGCTGAAGCTTTTATTCTAAATTCAGGTGAACGTTAGCACAGCAATAATAATAAGGGATTAGCATTGTATAACAAAGTAGTAGCACTTTGCAGTGCAACAGTATCATAGCCTCTATAGTGAGTGATTGCTATGGTTACTCAGAATGGTATGTGCCGTATGTACGCTGGAGAGGTTATGACAATAAAGCGAGAAGTCACATGAATTAGTGAGCTCTTCATTATTATCGTTGTAACGGCTCCCCAATGGGCAATGTGCACTAGGAAAAAACTCCAATACTCTGATAAGTTGTTAGTATGAACACACTGCTACCTTTCCCCCAAGGTTAATAATTCATCTATATACACATTAAGTACCAGAAAGCCCTAATCTATGCTGAACTAAGCAATTTCATTTTATATCTTTTCTTTCTAGAAAAGCCTCTTGATGAAAACACAGTAGCTAAACTGCAGGCTGCATTCTTTTCTCACTTGAGTCATGGTGATGAGACAGGGAAGAAAAAATCCTGGAGGACCTCCTTGAAGGAGAAAAATATTTAAAGTTAAAATGACAGTTGAAGAAGCAAAGTTTAAGAAAAAAAAAAGAACCAGATTTATTTGCTGCCACTGGCTACACAACTTCTGCTTTTCGCAAGAGCAGTGTAGGACCTTTCGGAGCTCTTCTGCAAGCTTAGTGTTGCTGCTTCTTTTGTAACTAAGATGAAGTCAAAAGGGGTCACGGATGTGCTAAGAAAACTCACTTGCACAAATTCTGCAGCTTTTATCTAGCACATCCCATTTGGCATTTTAGCCTCATCATCCCTGAGACCTACAGGATGCAAGACCATGAGAAAGCTCAAATTAAATGGAGTAATTCCGTACCCTACACCTTAAATAGTCAAAGATCATGACTTGTTTCCCTCCCTCTGTGCTCTCTACATGCTGAAAATTAATATTACTCTTTTTAATATAGTGATATTTTTTCTAGCTAAATCTCTGAATCCCTGTATTTGCTTTCACAGCAATGTGGTTCCAAAATGTTCTCACTTCATTGACGTGGAAACATCTTTTTACAAAATAATGCCAGGATGTGAGATGCAGTAAATTTCAGGAGACCGGGAATAATCTATGACAATTTGCCACATAATTCCTAGATTGACTACATATCCCCTACAATATCCTGAAACACCAAAGGATTTTTCTTGTTCTTATTTTTCCTTTTAAAGTTGTAAATTCAGGTCAAATTATTCTTACAATGAATTATGTTTCCCTTTCCCATTTATGGTGCATACGTGTATTTGTGGGATTAACTCAAAGCAGGAGCGGCCATGCCTTGAGATGTCAGGGCAAAACCCCTTGGCTTGTAAGGAAGGACTTTGCAAGGAAGTGCTTAGGTCCAGGTTCTTGGTCCTTAGGAAGGAGTTTGCAAGAAAAAAAAGATACTTTTACCAAGAAGTTTTTAAAAAGGAGGAAGATTTAGCCAGCTAAGCTCAGAAGTATATAAGAACAGAGGAGCTGGTGGTTATTAAAGGATTTATAACAAGGTTAAGTAGCAGTACCGAAGGTATTCACCACAACCTCCTGTTTGTCCCTCATCCATTAAGTTTCCCTAGCCTCACTAGCAAACAGGAAGTAGGTAGATTATTATATTCTTGCAAAAAAATCCCACAAACCAGGAAGAACATTTAGGATGAACCAGGGAAAAGAACAATCTCATTATCTGTCAAAAACATTACTCCTCTTATAATAAAAATTTTATACATTTTATCAGTCTCTTACTCATTATGTTTTCTTAGTGCTGATTTCTGGTATACCAGAATTGGAGCACTTGGGATTTTTAAAGAAATTGTGAGCTTTAGCGCAAGCCAAATTTTGATTTAAAGCATTCTAAATGGAACAATTAATCTTCAAATCTAAAGTAGGCTGGGCAGTATGCTCAGACTGAACCCATGTTTCTTAGAGCTAGATCATAGTAAATCAACCAGTAAAACACACAGAAGAAGGTAGCATGTTGTTGAGAATCAAAAGATGTGGTTTGTAGTCTCCTATAAATCATCAGGACAGATACTTTAACTTCGTTAGTGCCGAAGTTATGAATTATAATAGAATAAGCCAACAGTGTAATAAAATCCCACTTGGAGAATAGCCTCTTTCAACTCCGATAACCAGAGCAATTCAATTTTCATAAGCAGATGTTGGAAACTCTATAAAACATTTTGGCTGTATTTCACAAGGAAGCAGTCAACATTTGCTGAAACAGTCACTCAAGATGTCTTTCTCAGAAATTAATGTCAGAGTTACATTAACTAAACTATAAAAATCCTGAGATCAGAGATAAGCCATAGAAACAGGAATAGCATAAATGTCTCTTAGCCATTTTTTCTTCAAAAATCAGTTGTTCCTTCTCAGAAGTATACTGCATTTAATAAAGGTAGTAAATTTAGGCTAAGGGATTGACTTAAAGCTACAACGTCCTTTCTTTCACTATTAGTAAAGCCCTAAAATGCAGTAACTTCTTTTCCAGTCAGATGTTCCCCCTTGTATTATTTCATATCAATCATGACAGCTACACTCGTTCTGCAGCATAATTAGAAATACACATAAATTTTATGCCTAAATTGAAAATCAGGGTCAATCACCTGTGTTGAGCTTCTGTTACAAATTCTAAAGTAAAGAAAATTTACAATCAGCTGGGCAGAACTCAGAAGAGCTGCAGATCAGCACTGCATCACCTCCTTTCATCTCTAAATAAATTTTATGGTTGAAGACTCCTACTCCTTCTGCAAGTCTATTCTGAAACGGCAAGCTGTCCCTCTCATATTTCACGGACTTCTCTATTCATACTCATTCCTATTCAAATGTTGCTGCTATCCACAAGCTCATCTCTCTTCCCATCCTTAATTTTTGATCAAATATTAAGAAAGCCTGGTTGATATGTCCTAAAAAGCATCAAATGCAATTCTATGTGCAATGCTTTCAAAGAGTTTGAAAGAATGAGGAAAAGAGGCAGCCATGCAACCTCCTGATGAAACTGTGGAGGACCATTCAGTTTCTGCTAAAATGTGTCTGTAGTAGCTGGGCTAATTACCTCTTACATACAAAACCGCCTAATTTCATTTTGAAAAAGCCTTCTGTGGAGGCCTACCAAAGCAGAACTGCTGCTTGACTCAGTGGGAGATGTGTGGCAAAAGAAGGCTCTCTGCTAATACTTAGAGTGGTGAAAAGGAAGCCTTTCTTCAGACAGAGCAAGAAGCTGTAAATAGAAAAATGGCCTGCATTTAAAGAAGTATAATATTGCTGAACGCAAAAAAAGACCTGTGACAATGAGATTTATTATGCTGTGGAATGATCTCCTGGGGCAAATTGTGAAAGCCCCAATCTTTTAGCACAATTTGAAGCACAATGAACAAAAGAAGATATATTGCATGGAAAAGTCTTGATCTGACAGGAAGATAAAACAGATGGACTGATAGATCTTTAGAACCGCAGTTCTATGATTCTCTGACTTAGATGTCCCTGTTGCTTAATTAGTTCCATTAGTTTCAGCTGAACTATTATGATGTGGCAGTTATTGTGCAAACTAAAATCAATTGCACTGTAAGCTATGCTACATCCACTATAGGATGAAGGATGAATACACTAGCAACATAAAATTGTCACATAAAAAAAAAAATTTAAAAGGGAAAATTGCTAAAATTTTGAAAGTAGCAAAATATCTCCTGAGCAGCAGGTTTATACTGGTGAACATAAAGCTTTGTAGTTATTCTGTCCAGTATCAATAAGTTCTGGTATCATTCCTTAGAGGGAAATTACAGTAACAATAGTGGATTTCATAAATAGGACATCAATTGCTGACCAACAGTTCAGGAGGAGGAAAACAAAGCAAGTGTATAAAAAACTGTGATTTTAATAAAGACTAAACTACTATATAGTGTTTCTAAATTACATAAAGTAATGTATAGTTGTTGAACACATTTATTAGTATGGCAATTGTAGTACAGTAATCTAATGTACAATGGCTCTATTCAGTCCCTGTTTTAATTTCTAGTGGAGAACTTAAGAGGAACTTAATAATTATACATCATTGTACTGAAATTGTTCTGAAGTCCTGAGTTTCTGTTCAGTTACAGCTCTCGTCTTCAGCAAGCTTTTGCTCAGGCCAGTGAACACAGTGGTTTTCTACCTGGACGATGAAGACAGGCACAAGCTGCCTCTTTCAGGTTACAACTGAAAGACTGCCATCAGTAGAACCTCCTTTCCTTGCCCCCACCTTTTTTTTCAGTTGTGTGCAAAACCCAAAACAATTTCAAGCAATGGGAACACAATCCTTTTTGATTCTGAGACTACTCAATCAGTAGAGTTTTGCATCAAGGAAGAAGACAACTGGTGGTAACTCTCTCCATGTCTGCTCACTGCCTGGCTTCTCAGTTGACATAACTAGTAGAGGGTGGGACAGTTTTAATTCTATGAATACCTCAGCAAACTGATAGGTTACTGGTAAGTAATTACAACAAAAATTTAAAGAAACATAGGTTTCTTTTTTTTTTTTTTACAGGTTTACTGTAAAATAAGAGTAGACTTTATTTACAGGAAAAAAATACTGATGTCTTCTTTCAGAAATACAGAGTTTACTCCTATAGATGTGGAGATTTCTTTAATATTCCAGACAACCTATTTAATTGCACATACAATAGTTCCGTTCTTTATGAGCACTGACAGAATAGCTGCATTTTGCTACTTTCACAGAAAGGAAAAGATAGAGAAATCAGATTGTATCCCTAGTCTGGGCTGAGAGCTGTTTTCTAGTCTTGTTTTCCATACATTTTTTATGAAACTCTTGGTCAGCCTGTGTTTGGTCTGCTGATAAAGTGAGTTTAATGGGTACTGCTAGGTGGTGAGTTTCCACAGCTCATTGGTTGAAAAGTACCTATAATGCTTGCATTAGAAACTTCAGAGTATTGTATTATAATGATCACTATCAGTGTTACTCACATTACTTAGACCTTTCAACATTGTCTGAGTGTAGCTAATCTGAACTGCAAGCCATACATTCTTATTGTTTATTACTGCTTATGTTTAAAAAAGTGACTAAAATAACACAGTAAGTAATGTGAAAAATAAGAAAAGAAAACAAGCTTTCCTCAGTTTACCAATTTTGCTGTTCTTTCTCTTAGAAAACATTTATTTCTTTTGCCCATGTGTAAATCAGGATAATGGTTGTTATGTGCTTTCAATTTCTAAAAAGTCTTTATTTAAAAATTTGGATTTTCATCCTTGCATTCCTATCACATTCCTGCTCTGAGAATTCAAAATATTAAAGGATACAGATCTTTAATGAATGTAAGTTATTTTTTCTTATTATTTAATTGCCCAGATCATTTTAATGTTTCAAGGCAATGTTCGAGCAGCTGTGAAAAAAATTTGCATGTCCACAGAGTGCAATATTGTACACAGTACAGGCATCTGCAGGGAAAGCCAGCCTAGCTGAATGTACTTACAGCTCTGCTCAATTAAATAAGGTGTGTAGCTATTCTGCGAAAATGTGCTGTTCCACAAATAACTTAAACAGCTTTCCAAGATGGATGAGTATATAAGGAGATGACCTGCTTGCATATCTTTGGGCTTTGTGCCAAAGAGATTTGTATATTACAAACCATGTAATATCTTTTACAATGCTTGGAAGGTTAGAATGGCATCCAATTTGAGCAGTTGTTTGGAGAAAGATGACAAATTTTGTCTCTGTGACATAAAATACTTTAGCATGAAGAAAGAATAGTGATAACACTGTAAGAGAAAGAGGTAAACTGAGACCTATATGCCAGAAAAAAAAGACATCTCTTTCTATTTACTACAGGTGCTATGTTTGACAACTCTTAGCTTCTGGAAGACGCTCTTTTTACAGCAGACTTTTCCTAGCCTTAATTAGGTAAGTGACATATCCTGTTCTGTGTACACATACTTAATTTTCATCAGTATGTCAAGCAGAGGCCAGATGCCCTTAATAGAAGACAGAAAATAAATATAAAATGAACCGCAGCTTTAGACTCTTAAATCTACTTCTAACAGGCCGTGCTACAAAATGAAGGTGGCCTAGATTGAGCTGCTGAACAGTTTCAAGAATCAGTGCAGGATTCTTGCCCAGTTCCAGTAACCTGAGGTCATACACAAGCATCCTTTCCCAGCCACAGATGTACTTGCTGACAAAGGAGCCATCAGCCCTTCTTCACTGAGGAGCTTAGCCCCATTTCTTTCCTTGTGGTTAACTCCACAGCAGATCTAGCAGTTTATGTGAACACTCTCTAGCACATTTCAATGAATATAAACTGCAGTGGTTAAATGGTTGAAAGTTTTGCTAATATTGGGTACTTTTCATTCATCAGCCTAGAGAGGAAGGGGAAGAAAGGGAAGAAGGAAATCCTCCCTTTTTCCAGAACTGTACCTTTACAGTAGGCTATAGTGATCCCCAAGGGCCACTTCTAGAGCCCCATTGTAAATGTCAATATTCTCACGTATTTTACATGACTAGATTAAAGTACTGCCTACATGCAACCGTCATCACTAGGTTTTCCTGTACTCTTGTACTGGTTCATATAATAATGGTTACAAAGCTTTTGAGGATGGCAAAACCCCCAATTTTGGAGCCAAATCATAGGAAAAAATAAAGCTAGAAGAGGTGAAATAACCAAAGTGGCATAAAAGATACAGATAAAGAGAGATCTAAAAATCATATGCCCAGAACCACAGCTCAGTATTTTCACCATTTTGTCACATCATTTTTTAATTTTCCTGAGAATACATATCCTTTTAACCAGTGAGCTTCTGTGGAGTAAACAAATGTTATTTCCATTTGCATCAAATAAAACTAGGAAACATAAATGACTTGACTAAAACCATGCCCTGTGTCAGGGACAGTGCTACAGTAGGAAAGCAGACATTTCACCTCTTTGTTTGTAGTGTTATTTCTGCTGACTCCAAATTTCCTTAGACTCCTGTGAGTTATGATTTCTCCTGAACAAAGAACAGTAATTATTTTTAACTACTAACTTTATTTTATTCTTGTAGCTGAAACAGTTGGCTTACATTCACTATTTCCAGCTTTGCTCCATGTATATTACCTTCTGCTTTATATTTTCCATATACCTTCTGACCATATTTTCCATAATTACCAAATGTCAGTACAATGTATGAAGTGAAGCTGGAGACCCATTCATTTTTATTTTGATTTAATTTTACAACTTTGGGCTCTGCTAGTTCCTTAACATTACCTCATTTTTGAAAGTATGAGAAAGTATTTTTTTAAATACTATAGATACTTACTTTCTATTGTTCTTTCAGTGAGTATTACACATTTTAATATTTAATAATAGGCACTGATTTTGATGAAAGGAAACATTTTCCAAAAAGTGCGTTTTATAACTTTTTGAGAAAGCAAATGGTAGTGAAGAAGAAATGGACTATGTGTGTGAGACCCAAATTTCAGTGTCATTTTTTTTGTGTTTTTTTCTGGTCCATGCTAAGTAGGTTAATTATTTTTCTTCAGAACATGATTTTGAACAACAGCATGCCATTAAATGTTGGACTCGTCAAAAACAGAGAATGAGGATAATGGCATTACCTTTGCAAACGCTATTTCCTGGACACTTCACAGATTACATTTACAAAGATACTTGGGTTCTGGTGCATTCAGCATGTTCTAGACAGAGTGTAATTGAATGCGTTTCAGTCTGATTCTCCTGAAGAACTTCAACAGTGAAAAGAAAAATTAAGACGTTAATTTTGCTACACACTGGGCTAGTAGATGTGCTGAAGATCAGAAGCTCTGCCTTTTGGCTTCGGGTAAATGGAGTGTTTTGTTTGCAGAAAGAAGACTAAAAAGCCAGAAAATAGGGATAGGATAGCAAATAATGTTAATAAAAATGAGTGAAAGTGTGTCAAAGTGAAAATTTGGAACTACCATCTAAAGCTACATTCAAAAAAATGGCATGCTGTATTAATTATACTGGAAGTAGCAAAAAAATATTACTTCTGTGAAATATGACCTCTGAAAACAGTTTTTTAGAATGCTTAGTGAGCATTAAATACTTAGTGACTTTGAAACCTGCTGGTCAGAATGTCAGCAAGTTATTTTAGTGTGCAAAGCAGATTGATGAAGCAATTGATCAAGCTGGGAGCTGAACTCTGGCATCCAAATCATACATACTTCATTATGAACATAGTATCTTGTACAATGTTGTGTGCGGCCATGTCCAAAATGCTTTCAATGCTTACTCACATCTTGATGGTTGCATCTTTATTCTATGCTGCAATTTAAAAGATAGATCATCCTTCTGACTCATCTAAACAGAGTATGTTTATCATCCAGAACTCCGCAAGTTCCAGTCCTTTTTCTGAGACATTTCAGTGACAGTACTATAAAGAAAAAAGGAAATAAAGTATGTGCCCTCATTAGCCAATTGTCAGCTTACAAATGAAATTTCTGCCATTTAGAGTTATGTGAAAAGAAAATAAAATTCAGGAATACAGAGGGAATTAAGAACTCCATCTCGGCAAACACATTACTACATGCTCATATGCACTTTTTTCATTATTGCATAGTGTAACAAAGGAATCATTGGAAAAGGCTACAGTGCTTATAGTTTCAGTTTATTTTTTCTAGTTTTAGAAGTTTCATAATGCTTGACCTATAAATTATACAGAACTGAGAAATGATTCAAAGCAGTTCAGGTAATTAATGCTCGTGTATCATAGAATAGTAACATCAGTTTGAGTATTATGACGTATCATAATTGGCTAAACCCTTGTACTCTTCCCTTTCCTCCTTTAAATAAGCTACTCATGTACTTCCTCCTAAACTCTGTCACCTAATAATTAACACACTATAGAAATACAGCTCACATTTTATATTCAAGTTTTATTTCCCATGAAATTTCATTTCTTATTTCTCATGAAGAAAGTATAACTGTCTGCATAGGGGGATACTATACTATATATTTTTATTCCAGCAAGCATGACACCTTTGATTATAGGAAGTCAATCATACAGTCACTGTGCCAAAAATTAATAGACCCTTCTGTTTCATTTGATCAAGAAGTTATTTTACTATCAAGTGTGTGGGAAACGTGCATGTTTTCACAAAGTATGAGAAAGGAAATAAAAATCTTTGTATCCAGGCAAAATTTCTTTCATCCAGCAGAGCTCCTTGAAAGCCTCTTCAGCATTTACCTTTAACCAGAACAGAATGGAAATGTTAGCACTGAAGTAAACAGATGGTGTCAATAATAACTGATACTCATTGGAGTTCTGTAAACACAGGCATATTCATAGCCTGTCAAGCAGCCCATATTGTAATCAAATGTTGATGGCGTTGGTTTAAATGCTTCTAATAATTGTGTAACAGAAAGGTAATGTACAAGCTGATCAACTTCTCTGAATATTTCTAAGCCTTTGAAGACTACTACTCCCAAAATAAAGCCATGTCCAAGTTGATGGACTAGTGGAAAAGTAGAAATTACGCATTAGCATCATTGGTTACATAATTGTGCTTCTAACAAGCAGGATGGTACATAAATAACATTGGTGTTATATGGCCCATTCTCTTTACAGCTTATATGCCTCATACTCTAGATTTAGATTTCCATACAGAAATCAAGCAGTCTCTTTTCATGGAAACCTTTTAAGACCACGCAATTAGTCAATCCATAGGAAACTATTCCAGATGAGACTAGTGTGGAGTTTAGTTCATCCATATCACACTTTCATGTGCTTTTTTACAAGGCAGTAGTTATTGAAATTGAACTTGATGCAGTCTTTTGAAAGTAGTTCAGGAAGGTTGACTGTTGAGTGGAACTAACTTAAAAATCGATCCACCAGAGTGCTTTAAAGTATATCATCTCATGTAAGGTTCTAATATCTTGACTGATGTGCCAGGTCCTGATTGCTAAACAAGACCTCATCCCCATCAGAAGTTTATAGGAAAGCTACTTGCTATTTTGGTATAATTAAGATAATTTCATAAAAGTCTCTGAATAAATAGAGTATGCTCTGTTACTTCCATTATTAATGCAATTCTGTAAAACTTAACATATATCTAGATTTTCAGCACCACAACTAGTCTTGTTGGTCTTTCTATTTCAGAAAACTAACCTATGTCAGCAGCACAGCATGAGATTATTATATCCTAAGACAGGATAAGTCTCTGTGTGTATGTGCAGATGCATCAGTTGAAGCTGTACTGCAATCAGGGATGTAACTGAGTCCAGATTTCCATGCGGAACTTATACAGTAGGATATATCTTGATAGCACAAATGAAAATGGCCACAGAAATTTGTTTGCGAACTGATACCTAATTGCTTACTGTTGAGCATGTTCTATTAAATAAGTGCTCAGACCAAGAACATATAGACTAAATCCTTCAGTATTCTTTGCTTTGTGAAAATCTGAGGACCTGTGTGAAATGAAATGCTACAAAAATGGAACTCAACACTTAGGTCTTAGTTCCCATTTTTAAAAGTCATAAATTATTTCACATGAGATCAGGCAATGGGTATTTCAGATATTCAGATCAATTTACTTGCATAGTGAACATGTGAAATAGAAGAGCTGAATTTAATGCTGAATGCTTTTACTCATATATTTAAATGAGTACTTATCTCTATTTTGAGGAGGCTCAGTGGTTGTATCTGTTGATTGCCAAAATAATCTGATTTATATTAGAAAAAAGCATTGCCTGATTTCTTATTTCTAGCGCTTATTTCTAAAAACATTTTTGTACAAGCTTGCAACGCCATGCTCCTCTCTTTTAACAACAGTATTTTTTTAATTTCAGAAATACAATCACCTAATGCTACTTGGTTATATACACTTTGCGCTATATGTGCTTCATGGTATTAATTTTTGTTTTACAGAGCATGACACAGGTCAAAAACTATAACAGCTTTCAAGCTGCCTAAAAAATCTGCTACACTGGAAAAAAGTTTATTCATTAATAAACCTAACACAAAAATGGAATTTGAGAATTATCAATCTCTTCCCTGTTTTCTTCTCTACTTCCTGGTAGTATGAATTAAGTTTTATATACAAATGGATCTCATTTGGTTTTTACAATAGTGAAGAATTAAATAGGGGTAATGATGATATGTCAAGAAATAGTACATATTCTCTGCTTTATCATTCCTCCAGGTGTTTAAACACTCTGGGTTTTTTAGTATCTCAAATGCTTTTCAACAATTTTAAGAAGCTTTGCTTATCATTTTCTAGCATATTCCGCCATCTTTTTTGAGACTGAAGGCAAGTTGAGGAAGGAGGCTTGGTTGTATTAATTCACTGCTGGGTGTGTTGCAATTTAAGGCCTGCCTCAAGACCATAAACTCTCAATGCTCAGTAAAAATTCCCTGCGGCTAATGAGTCAAATGTGTGTCACATGGGCTTTTTAACCCATTGATGACACAATTTGTGCCCTTCTGTTTGAACTGAACTGTGAATTTAATCCAGAGATTGTGACAGTTCACTACTAGACAGTCACAGAATCACAGAATGGTAGGGGTTGGAAGGGACCTCTAGAGATCTAGCCCAACCCCCCTGCTAAAGCAGTCTCACCTAAAGCAGGTTGCACAGGATCGTGTCCAGGTGGGGTCTGAATATCTCCAGAGAAGGAGACTCCACAACCTCTCTGAGTAGTCTGTTCCAGTTCTCTGTGACCCTCAGAGTGACCCTATGTAAGTTCTCATAGATATAACTAAGATTAAATATTTAACACATAAATTTGGTTTGCTATACACTAGGATATATTGTGCAGATCTCTTCAGTAATTGAATAGTCTTCCAGGAATAAGTAGAATTCTCATTTTACAATTAAAATAACACAGTAGACCAACACAGTATCAAACTAAAGAACTAAAGCAAAGAAAAATTATTTGGAGTTCCTGAATGTATATACACAAGCTGCAGGTATGGTACACTGATCCACAATACTCTAGAGGCTGAAAAGGAGTTTGGGTAACAGAGATCTGCTATTGGATATCAGCTAAATTCAGCTGACAGACGAGAAATCATCTGAAATGGTGGTTTAGCAGTCTGGATAAACTTAGAGTAATCGGTACAAAAAGCTTTTGCCTCAGAGTGAAATTGATGAGGAAGAAGAACTTCCACGGTGTGTTGCTTGCTTCTATTTATAGCAAGTGATGCATAGGTCAGTGAAAATTATAAATACAAGGTTAGTATTCCTTTAAAACTAATTAAATATTCAGTCTGGAAAAGTTTCATTACATTTTGCTTACCTCTGACTGAGCTGGATCTATTCTAAAGTTCTTGCCTTTTTAGGTTTTGAAAGTTCCCTGTATGTCCTCATGTATGGCCATTTCCCTCCTCTCATATTTTTCCTGGTTAACGTTTGAGTTATATGTTATTAGATTACAATTAAACTGATGCATAGAAAGTGTTTCTTAACAGTTTTCTTCATTTTAGTACTAGGGTTTGCTTTCTTTTGTATTTTTTTTCCTCCAGGTATTTCACTGTGAACATATTGTTCTCTCTTCAGTCTAGAATTTTGAAGCACAATACTTTCATGCTTCGTAAGAATTTCAGGTTTTTTATTTTGATTGTTTTTTATTCTGTTAGCAACGACAGGAATAGGATCGTACTCAGGGGAAAGGTACGTACATACCACTACAAAGTCAGCATATTTTCTAAGATCCCTTATGCTAGAGTGATGGCTGTCTCTAAATAGACTTGTCTAACCTCACATTCTGTCAATCATTCAAAGGAAAAATATCTACATTCAGTCTTCATTCCATGCCTAGGAGAAACCAGAGAAGAATCCTAACAAAATAGAGGTAGGAAACGGCACTCTATCCTGCCACTTAAGCCTGAAAAGGATGGAAAACCTACATATAAAATCTTTCTTCTTTCTGTGCAGAGCTGAGCCTTCTGTATGCAATAAGATAGATGCTTCCAGTTTTCCCAAAATGCTATTGGTGAAATTTGTTCTTGATGCAACCCCACCAATGGATGGAGTCACAGCTGGAATTAATGTGACACGTTATTCCTGAAAGAAGGATAGAAGGGTCCCATAATGAGATGATGCTGTTTCTGCAACTAAGGAATCATGAGTAGATGGTAAATATTAAATAGCAAAGATTAAACTTCATCACCAAATAGAAAAGAAATTGTTGTTGCCCCAGTGACTGACAGCAAGAGTGGTTTTACCAAAAGCTACCATGAAGTCACTTTTATCTTCTGTTCCTTATACAATGACTATAGTAGGCACAGGGATTTTATTATGTCTAGTCCCACACAGTAGATGATTACCACAACCCAACCAGACACAAGGCCAAGATGCTGCATAGCCTGCTGCTTCAGAAAATCCAACAGATCTCAGTAGTCATCTCTGTTTTAGCCCTTGACACACTAGTACCTTGTTTTGTTGTATGCAGAGCACTCCTTTCTTCCCCAAACACAGGCCATTAAGTAAAGAACATCTACTATTAAATACTGCCTTATCAAAATAACATTTAAGCATATCTGTAACTGTTCTCCCATTGCAGAAAAAGAATAACATCTTCCAGATGCCAACAGTTGACCCAAATCCATTTGACAATCTGAGTGACTTCACATTAGCTGTATGGAAGAGCTCCAGCTTGCCAAATGCCTGAAGTGAGAAAGATTGAAATAAGGTGAGGGAAGCTTTAGGAAAAATGAATTACCTGAAGGTTTGCAAACTGAGGGGAAAGGATATGGTTAGCTTGGTAAACTTTTTAAAAGCTGCCTTGAAGTGGAGTCTCCATCATAGTAACCAGCAACAAGCACAGCAGAGCGTACTACCATCATCATTTTCTGTGGACTGAGCAGATACTACTTTTTATAAAGTGATCTCTGAATGGACTTGTAGTTGCCAGAGGACACTGGGAAGTTACTGCTGTGCTCATGTCTGACTGTGGCTGTTTTATCCTTTAGACTTGCTGCAAAGCCTCATGGGCTTATTCTATATAACAGCTTTCCTTTATGGCCTTCCAGGGGAGGCATGAGTGTCTTCTGCTTATAGTCTTACTGTCTGTATCTCTCCTCTTGAAAGTTTATCTCAGTGAAAATCTTATCAACAGTTATCGTATTATTTCTATCTAACTCATACCTTACCCATATTTATGAATCCATGCTTTTCACTAGAAAATAAATTGCAAAATAACTGAGCTAGTAAAGCAGCCGGGAGCTGAAAGAAAGTGGGAGTGAAACAAACAAAAAAAATACAAAGCAAAGTTTAATTGAGATAGTAGCAACCTGTATGTTAAAAATAAGAAATTAGGTGTGCACTTTCAAATAGTATATTAGGAATCAAAGGCTCTGGATTGCCATATGGTTGTGGTGTTTCTCAGCTATGGGCTCAGCATATTTATGTGCAATCTTTTTTATACCAAGCCAAACCCATTCAACCACCTATTGGCTGTTCAGAGCTCCATTACCTATATACGGTACAGATTATAGCCTTATAGTAAAGCCTTGTATGAATGTGATGCAAACAAAGCTTCTGAAAGTGGTTTTCCTTCACCTGATGAAAGGACAACCAAAGGAATTAAATTATTTATGGGTATGACATGCAATAACACTTGGGTATCTTATGGCTTTTCCATTTGTAGCCCTGTACGGATGGCTGTACAAGCTGCCTCCTGTGCCTTCAACTAAGCAAATTCTTCTCTCTCCCATGTCTACGTGAGCCTTCCCTGCTTGTTGGCTAATACTAGTGAATTGGGAAGCAAGTGGTACCTAATGAAAAACAGTTTTGAGAGAAGAGAGGCTTTAGGCAAAAGGGTGAAGGGAAAAGAACAGAGAGCAGATTTAGTACAGAAGAGCAGAAAGCTGGAAAGCTGTCCTGAGGTAAGGGTTGATTCTACTCTTACCTTCATCCTTCCACGCTGTGTGCAAGTCACTGATTCCTCTCCTCTGCTGGCTGAGTGCTCTGAACAGTTTCTGTAAGCAATAAGCAAGGCTCCCAAACCTGCCAACCAGGGCTTCCAGTGGGCAAATTTATCTGCAATATAATATCTGTATTACGTGCAGGGCAACACCAAACCATAATCTACTGCAGATGAGACACCCACTTTGGAACAGCAAGTTTAAGCAGATCATCACAGTTTACCTTCAGTCTGTAAACTAAAGTGGGTAAAATTCCACTGTCATTAATAATAACAGTCACATTGTGATGACTTCCACCCATTTCTGTCTACTAACACAGGGTTAAGAGGCTAACCTTTTGAAATTCAGCAAATGCTGAATATTTTCTGCAGAGTGATGGATGTTCGCTTGTTAATATTCTGGTTTTTCAGCTTATATATTGACAAGCCTCAGAACAACAAAAAAAGACATATTGTATATTTGTCCACATTTAACAAACACTTGTTTCAGCCCCTGGTTTGCTGTATGCGTGATCCCTGTTTCACACAATCTTATTTTTCTTAGCTACTCCTTCCTCCAGGACTTCAGGCCTGCTATATAACAGTGTTGCTAATCACTGCCCTCTGTAAGACAGCATTTCCCAAAGGAATTTGAATTACAGGAAGAAGCAAATAGTGCTACTTGGAAAACTGCAGAGAAGTGATTTTTTTAAATGATTATTGGTGATATCAAATGTTGAGTAACTCCACTGTTTATAATCTAAATTTATTTTATCTTGTACTCCAGGTCACTCTCAAAGTCTAAATCTAATGCTGCTTTGTCTTTCATGTCTCAAACGTAACTTAAAGCACGTGGTAGTTTAATTTTATTGGTCTAGTTTGTTCTGCCTAGTGAAAGAAGTGGCTTTATCACAGGAAGGGAGCTTAGACATTTATACAATCTTCAAGATGAAATGTCATGATGGTATATGTTTGCAATTGCACGTTTTTAAACTGGCTAAACTCAGTAATTCTCAAAATTTCAAGTTTTGAGATATGACCTTCATCAAGTTAAATATGAACTGAGCACAGTTTGTCTCTGTGTAATACTTGTATCAAATATGCACAAGTCTGCCTGATAAAGATATGGTTCCCTGCATACCTTAAAGGTTAATCAACTGTGTTTGGTGGCATTTTGCAGTGAAATAAATGACATTTTTTTGAAACAAAAGCTGTCCTTGATATTTTACATTTTGAAGTGACTGGTTCCTCTAAGTTTATCTTTTCACTGTTTACAGCTGTTGATTACTTTTCCCTACCTGTTAGGAAGAAGCAGAAGAGAGCTGTTCCACTTTTTCTTGCAGTCAGTGCCTCAATCAACAACACTATCAAGTTCTCACAGAAGGCAGCAATCAGGCATTTTTTCTGTGTTTAAATTAGTTGCTAGCAGAAGTTTAATATCTTTTCAAGATAGTGGTTTTAAGCAACAGAGAGACAGAGACAGAGATCCCAAAACAGTGAAATGCTGTCTTGTGATCCAAAATGACCCTCATATGTAGAGTATATGGGAAATTTGGCTGCACAGTACTGTGAAACTTTTCTATTGTACTTGCAGCATCAGTGACTAGAAGAAGATGCCAAAAGTAGATAACCAAAGTCTCCTTTAAAAATCTTAGCTTAACAGTGAAATACTTTTTCTTATTTAACAGTAATGTGACTAAGAGGGAGCGGGGAGAATGGAGAAAACAAGATGGCAATGAAGCTGAGAACATATTGCATGGTAGTTTAGAGAAGTTCCCTAAGCAACACTAGCCAGCAGATCTGTAATGTTTAATTGGTGAGAAGGATTCATAATCAGATTTGACCCCACAATGTCATACGTGGTCTTTTGTGGGCATTACACAGTTCTGCGCTTCAGTGCAAATTAAAGCTAGCAAAGAATGTGGGATTCTGGGCCTGGCTGTGGGACCTTATACTCTGCAGGGTGTTTCAAGGCTGATACTTTCCTCCCATTACAGTGAGGAAATCAGAGCAGGAAAAAAAATGTGAAAGGAATATTTTAGGCAAGGAGTAGGTGTGACTGAAAGGGCTTGTGGGTAAATGGATTCTCTGTTGCACAAACCTGACAGGAAAATTTGATCTGGTTTCCCTGTAGTGTGGTGTGTAGATCCTTTTTGCCTTTCATTTAAATATGTAGCATGGCACAGATGCACAGGCCAAACTAAGGTGCCTAGTGTCATTGAGCCCATTACACCATCACTAGCCATAGTCTGTAAAGACAGATTTACTCAATTATACAACAGTTTTGGCCCCAATTCAGCAACTTGTGTACCATGTGCATATGTTGGAAATGGTTGAATACTCACCTCTGAGATGATTGTGCTACCTTCATGCCTACACATAAAGTATAAACCTTGCTTGGATCATGGCTCATAAAGATGTACTATCAATAACTTGATTTCATTAGAGAGTAAAGTCACCACTGGGATCAGTGATTAAAAGTTCCTTTTCTGTAAACTAAGAATTAAAGTCAATGACATGTACTCCAGCCATGCATATTATTCTCTGTCATTTATCCAAACATACTTTTAAAATAATCCCCCTTTTTATAAACATGTACGTGTACACAGTTTTTAGCTCCAGTTGCTGTAATTGCATCTAATGTAGTCAAATTCGTTTTTATCAAAGTTCACACTATGAGACTAATGAACCTAAAGTACTGGAATCATTCTCATTACACACGGTTAGATCTATTTACTGAATCTACATTTTCTCATGCCTGGAAGGTCAAAAAAAACCAACAAAGATGCAAAACACATCTTCTCAATCATTTCCCCTACAGGAAATAGTTTAAATTAACAATATTTTAACAGATAGGGGAATTTAAGCAATGTTTCCCTTACTGAGTTTTAATATGAAAGAATGGTTGACTGATGAAGGGTAGTTTATGGGGCAATGAAACCAGAAGAAGAAGAAAAGTAATCTGTTGATGATGGACAGCTAGATGATAGTTACAGACAGCTGACATACTTACAAAATTGATGTATCCAGAAGCTTGAGAAAAGATAAGTCATTCTGGCTGGCAGACAACTGTCTTTAAATATTTTTGTCCCCAATGACCTGAAGGCAGGGAATGATCTTCTAGAAATCATTCACAAGGTCACTTTTCTCCTCTCCATCCAGTTCCCCCTTCAAAACACGTTCTCCCATGTCATGTGCAAATAACTGGCCAACAAGGAGACTGAGTGAACTGTGTAGGTGATGTATATGTAGCAATGAAAATAGATGTATTTCAATCTCTATTAGTCTTCACAACCTATCCTTTGAGGACTTATCAGATATATTACTAAGTAAAGCTAAATAAAATCACACTTTTTTCCAATACATGAATTTCATCATGATCTCTTTGCTCAAAAGCCCAAGTCAATAGATCTTGCTATGTGATGGTGAAGAAACTTTTTGAGATTCAGGAAGATGTTTCACTTTTCATTCCAAAGAAGACAATCAAAGACAGACTGCACTGTAAAACTGAAAATCACTGTTAAAACATTTAAGTTTTCACCACCCTGTTCCCCAAGCAGGGTTTTCCTATTTATCCCACTTTGGTACTAGTGCTCTCTTTTGAGAAGGGAGCACAAACCTGATGCAAACTGCCAGAATTTCCAAATGAAGGCTCCTCCATAGGTAACAAAAGATATTTTGCCACATAACCAATGAGAAGCAATTATTTCCTCTGCTAAGGACATTTCTGCACCTGGCAGAGCAAAGGAAGACCTCTTCTCACTCTGTCCACTTGGTGCTTCCAATACAATATCAAATTTTTCCATGGCTTTAAATTCATGGTAAGAGCTATCAAAATAGACTATCTCCTCACCTGCCTGAAGGGAATGTTTTTTATAGCACATTTAATGTTGGAAAAAATATAGAACTACTTTACCATCAACATTTTCATTGAATTTTTCATGATAGTTTTTCATTTGTTTTTAGCCACTAATAATTATGGATCATCCAAAACAAATGCATTGATACAGTATTGCAGATAACTCCTCGTAATGAGAATACATGAATCTTGTGCTCAATAAGCTATGCAATCAGTCCAACCCCCGGAAGAAAAAAAAAACAAAAACCAGATACTGTAATCTCTATGACAGTTCATTTAAAGTGGAATTTGTTAATGTTGTATGAGATCCTCAACTGCAGTAAATCAACACAGCCTCCTTGAATCAATGAAATGACACTGAACTGCAGCAGATGAGAGTCAGTCTGCAGCTTTTTCTTACTAAAGTTTCCTTTTGATAAGCTTTGTGGCTACCATTACATCCATGTAAATTTATTTAAATACACCTTTTTCTAAAAAAAAAAAAAAAAATAAATATACATTATGTGTTTATTTTAAATGTCAGAATCTTACATCTGTTTCCTATTTGCAGAATATAAAACATCAAAGGTGTTATTTAAGTGGTTGGCATTATTTAGTTTGCCTCTCATATTTGTTTAGCAATGGATAAGACAAGGCTCTACTAAACCGATCAGTTGGCCCTCTGATCTCACAGATGAGGGACCCAGTCAGCAGTGGGTTTCTTCCAGCAAACGTGCTGGATTTCCTTCCCATGGAAACCATTGTGGAGGAGAAAAAGCAGGTCTTCTACAGGAACAGGACACTGATATCAGCTGTGGAGCTGAGAACACTTGCAGGTTCTTCAGCTTAAGCATAATCTTTATGCTGCATTGGATTTTTCAACCCCTCTGCTAGCTATAGTAGTCAGTGTCAGCTTGTCTTCATTGCATTGTTAATGTTCTCACTTTTGGGAAGTAGGTGGTAATTTTGCAGTAGACTGCATATTTTCTGCATTGCTCGCTTTTCAGAGCTGCAAGTACAGGCAAAGACATGATTTCACGAAGTTCTTAAACACATGGTAAAATGATGAATCTAAGACATGGTTTGGGAAGGGCAAGGAAAAAAAAAAGTATCTTTTAGTGAAGACCCTTTACATTCTCATGTCCTGTGATTAAACCTTAGAAAGACATTGGACAGAACAAAGAGCCTGGAGTGTTGTCTCTCACCTTGCTGCCTTTAGCATTTCCATTTACTGTGCTAATGAAGTGCATGTAACATGAAACTATAGGTAAGTAAAAATAGTGAGGAAGGTTTGATTTTAACATTTTTTACATATAGTCTGGTTTCAGATCTAGTATGTATATCCAAAAATATATCACAACATGCACACAAAATTAATAATTCTTTCTTTTATGTGTATGTATGTCTTCAATTAAAATTTCTAGTTTCCAAGTCTACAGCTTTGTATTCACAAGTCCAAAAGACAGCTAAAAGCATGGAGAAATGGCTCCATGGAGTTAGACCTCTGTACTCATTATGAGCTGGTTAGCAAGCACCTGCTATTCACCATCTTAGAAAACAATTAGAAATACAAGTAATTCTCAGCAAGAATCTAACAAAGAACATCGGGAAGCTAGGCAGCTAGCCAGTTTCATATGCCTCATCTCTGAAAGATTTTTTTTGCTCTGATGCTCTCCCCCACCATCATACACCTTTTATTTTTCTGTTTTTATATTTGAACTGAAAACATGTCACTGTTTTAAAAGTCTCCTATGTATTTTCTAGAATGGAGATTTTAATTCCTTGTAATGGCAGAAATTACTTAGCAAGGTACAGTTTAGGAATAAAAGAAGAAAGCCAAGCTGAATTTTCTCTTCAAAAGAGCATACATGTAAGTGTTAGTGAAAAATGTGCATGGCCCTAATTAGGTTGAGAACTTGGCATGTGATATAAGGACTCTGAGTTTAGGTATTCATTGTAACAACAGTGTGAAATTAACTTCAGTTTTGTAGCAATTTGAGAAATGCTTTATAATGATGATGATCCATTCAGCATTCCTGACAGTCAAGTTTTTGGCCAGTTTACTATCTCTGTTTTCTAATAATTATGTTCAACAAAAAGATCAGGTTAATCTGATGTAAATTTATATTTTTTTTGGCCATCACAATTACCAACGTGTTAAAGGAAGAAGACATGCTGTCTGCGAGTTCATGAATGTGTATGAAAACCACACTCCATACTGTTTCAGAAAAAGTGTTGAAGCAGGCTTGGGCCAGGTATACTGACATCCTCAGATACGTAAGACCAAATCTTTGCAGGTTGAGCTGAGCCTTTCATAATTCCTGTGGGTGACATTCACAAAGTTTCAAACTTTGGGACCTGTCATCGTAAACTAAGTTATCTGATTTTCACTTATAGGTGGGAAAAGTATGTTTCTGCGTGTTTGGCTTTCACACCTCTAAGTCTGGTTTGCTCGTTGGCTGCAAGCAGCATCACCTGGATATCCTCAGATTAGTGATGGTTTGAAATTTTTATTTTTAACACAACTGAAACTTTACCCACTGTAAAGCTTTGTCCTGAGAGCTAGGGTCTTGAGGAACAGGAACCCATTAAGCTTTTCTTATAGTTGCTGATTTACCTATACATTGCACCTCCTCACCTCTTCTATGCAGCCTCTACCATTTTTGCTTTCATCTTTTCTTACTACTGCAGAACAGGGTGCATGGTTCTGTTTTTATGAAATGCAGAAACCAAATTAAATGAGACCACTAATTGGAACTATGTGAATATCCATTAAAAAGGAGGTCTAAAGCAAGCAATATACTGAAAACACATACAAGAAGAAAAACAAATCTAATACTCTGAGTGTTATGTGTAGGTTGAAAAACAGAGTGGGAAGTTTTGACTTTGTATTGTGTACTGGCGTGGGAAATTAAATTAGTCAGGATAGCCCCAGGGAGAAAACTATTTTTCCTTAAGAGTATACAAAATATCATCTTTTCATCCCAAAATGCTAATACATTGCTTCTCTGATAGCATGTTGTATTTATTATTAACCTGCAAGTCATCGCAGGCAAAAAAAGTACTTATTTATTTTACTGCCAAAAAAGTATACTTCAATCTTTAACATGTCCAGAAAATCAAAACCTGTGTCTATATCTGAATAAACACAGGGCTGAACTTCCTTATTGACTGAGCTACTCCAAATAACCTATTGTTTTCAGTCCTTTGACTCACTTCCTTGTTATAATGACAGAAGATAACAAGAAGTACAACCACACAGTAGGGCTGCACTTGTTGTGAGTGTGCAAGTGTGTGCTGCAGGGTTTCAGGAGGGGAAAAATGTAGTAGCAGACTGGAGAGGATTTTTTTTAACCTGTTGATGTACTATTTGGAGTCTCAGGGTGCAGCGTTTACCTTACCCTATGCATTTGTACTGTTCACCCATATAACATTAAAACAACTACTGGATTTGAGGTTTGGAGATAATTTCAACGCCTTGTCAGTTTGGTAGCAGACATTGACCCTCTTGTGTTGGATGGCCTGGTCTGCTTCTTGGGGACTTTCAGAATAGTTTCACTAATGTGTGCTCCCAGGAACACAGTGTGTATCATCCTTCCTCTTCCTGGCACATGACTGTTGAGACTTCAGTCTTTTATTATGCATGGAATGAGTATTTGGAAGTGTTCTGTGATTGTGGCATACCACAGTAGTGTGTGACGTTGCTTCTGTGTTAGATATATTTACCCTGGTTGTCCATGACTGCAGTGGACAGAACTCAATGATCCAAGTAATTGTTTCCAGTCCTATGTTCTCCAGCATCCAGAAGTACAAAATAGCTGGTAGATGAAGGATGGTATTTAGCTGGTCAAAAGTAATCATGCACACTGGAGGCAAGTGCCTACATTTTAGCTGATCAGTCTATGATCTCTTTATGATGAACCAACATAAGCAGGCACTTCTGACGTGCAGTTCAGCTCATGTAAATAATATAAGTAAAATGCTCAGAGGAGTCACAGCCTAAATCAAGCGATTCTTTTTAAAGGAATTTCAGGACACTCAGGTCAGGTATGGACAGCTACAGCATAAGGTTAAATGAAATTGTTTCAGCCAGTGATACTTAGATGGAACATAAATAAGGCATGCCAAATAACTCCTCTGCTGTTCACTGGCAAGATGCTAACTAGAAGACTGCACCCATTTTTTTGACATTTCACTTCAAGAAAGGTGTGGACTGATTCGAGACAGTCTACAGGTGAGTGAGGAAGATTAAAGGCTTGAAAACCAAGAACTACCAGAAAGGTGAACTGAAGGCTAAATACAGGAAAAAAAGCTAATTGTAGGAAAAAGCTCAAGGACGGGGAAATAGGAGGAAATAGACATTAACACGCCTCTAGTGTATGAAAAATTGTTAAAGATATTGTATTTTATATCCCTGGTGGATACAAGAATCATGGATGTACCTTGCTGCAAGAAAGACGAAGACTTGACCATGGCTTTTCCAAGAGAGTGCAGCAATAGCAAGCGGTCCTGGAGGATCAGTCTTCCCCAGGGCTCCTCCCTGCTGTTAGAGACGGAGAGCCCAACTGTGCCAAACCTCTGCGTGGTTCAGTATCTGCTGGTAGATGAGGGGGAGTAGCTAAAAGCATCCCCATCCTCACCCTGTCCTCTTATCTCTTCAAGTCCCATTTCTTACCCTGTGCTTTCCATGTTGTTGAGCCATATCTTTGTTCACTTCTGCTGCAGCAACAGGCAAAAGTTTGGCCAAACAGAAAATGTGCTCAGGATTCTATTGGAAGCCCATTGAAGGCTTTACCATGTCAGGGAAACAGAATAATATATGGCCACATGTCTAAACAGGGTGACTAGAAGTGCCCTGCATTCTAAATAAATCAGAGGTTTTTTTATATTTTGTACACTTCTGGCAGTTATTAAATAACTGACTTCTGCTGCTGTTTCTCAGGCTTTTCAGGTGCTGCAGCAACTGCTTATGTTGAATATTTAACTACCTCGCTATTACAGATCCCAATTTACTGATGTTCTGACAACGTTCCTTTATCTCTCACCCTTTCATCACTCAAGGTGTAAGACAGACAAAAGAAAGCGTGGCAAAAAAAGTCAGTCAGCATGCATTAAGAGCCCACAGAAATCCAGAATGAAAGAGTAGGAAAAATATGCAAATAAGCATGTTTGACTCCTTGATGATAACATGCAAGCTAGTGTGAAAACAGTCAGAAGCTCTCTGTGAGAGAATATGCGGGGGGACTGTGGCTGGTTAACTGGAAGGGAGACGTTTAGTGAGGCCTTTAGCTAGCTAACCTTATTTTGTGAAAACCTCTGTATGTTTTTTAAAGCATATTTTAAGTACAGCACTCTGAGTGCATAATTGCTTGGGTTTTGGACAGACTATGGAAAGTACTGTTAGAACATCTCTCCTTCAGCCTGACAATGGTGCTCTTTCAGACCCCACACCAGGAGCTTTCCGCCACCCCAAGAAGCGCTGTGGAGTCTCTCTTCTTGGCACCACCACTCCTAGAAAAATTACATACTATTTCTCACAACCTTCCCTGGCCCTTTTCCTTCTGCACAGGACCCAGAACCCCCTCCTAACCTCACGCCCTCTTCAGACCTGTGATGCCTTCCCATTACTCAGACAACAGCTCATAAAATTCTGCTGAGCCTGCAGGAGTCAGCTGGACCTACCAGCTGGTCTTGCCTGATGTGTGAGACTGCAGATGACAGGAAAGCTATGCTCAAAAAAGTCCGTCAAAGCTTTCTCAGCTGAAGACTCCAAATCACGTTATCTGATGGCAGATATATGTCACACAACCACTGCAAGATGGTTATAAAGATCACACAAGAAGACACTTAAGAAGTCTGAAGTATCATGTGGGACTGCACATCTAAATCCTATTAAAAACTGCACATGCAATTAAGTATCTGCAAGCACAGTTGTATTTGCACAAACAAAAGTTGGCTGAAGTTTTGCAATGGATTTCAGCAGGCATTGGTTCTTTCCTTGCTGTTTTTCTGTTCTTTTGTCCTGAAAACTTCTATCTTTGCAATCAGGTTAACAAGCCAGATACTGAATTAAAAACACATTTGCTTCCTCAAAATTCAGAGCAGAAGAATATCTGAAAGGAATTATCCCTTTTTCTTTTCACAAGAGTTCAGGTAGGAAGTGGGAGCCCTAGGTAGGAGCTATGCTTTCTTAGCTGGAAGATACCCTTAAGGTAAAGGACCTCCTGCCCATGATTCATTGAAGTCAGAAATTATATAAGTCAGTCCTGGTTTCTGTGGCTACAGTACTGGCATACCTTTTCAACTTCCAAAATCCTCTACTCATTTGGCTCAGGAATGTCTACTAATAGTGCTTCCTCTTTGCTTTAAAATTAAATAGGAGGGTCATACTTCTTAAATTCACATAGAACAATGAATGAGAAAAACATGTTGTCATTTATTTTAAAGAAGATTGAGATGGCTATAGCACACAATTACTAAATTTAATGAAGTAATTACTTTTCAAATTGATCTCTAATTTCCTACAAATAAGTTCCTGTTGCTAGTAATGGAATGAGAATAATTAACATTAACTACAAATTAAAACTACCCATGCTATATTGCATAATTTGAGATGTTGTATAAATTATTGTGTTCTTTGCATGGAAACAGATTCTGTGTTGAATAAAACTCAAACCGCTCATTCCTTTCTGTTGATGTTATCAGTTTACAATCGTAGTTTGTACTGTCTTCTCCCCTACACTTCAGTATTCTAGCAGCTGCCACTCTGGAAAAAGACCTCTAGATTACTATGGACAACACGATGAAAACATCTGTTAACATGCACAGTGATGAGAAAAGCAATCAAAATATTAGTCTCAGTAAGGACAGGAAAGATTGCTGAAAATATTTGAGGATCACTAATCACTTCATTGATGTATTGTCAAAACTGTCATTAATTCTGTGTGTCAACACACAGCCATCACATTGAGGAATATTTAATGGAGAGATGTCACATACCTCAGGATATGGCTTGACTTTACTTGTAAGTTTGCATCTAAAATTTGCAGTTTGGGGGAACAGTAATGTCTCCACTTAAATCCGCCGGTAGAATTCGGACAGTGAACATGTTTGCAGGCACAAAAGTCTGCTACAGTGGCAGAGTGAAAAAGTCATATGACTATGACTTAGGTGATTGTACAAAGATTTTTTCCTTTAAAGTTTGCACTTAAAGAAAACATAACAGAATATAAGAATTAATGAGTACATTTTAAGCAACTTCCCTTATTTTGTTGTAAATCATTTTCAGAGTAGAAGAGCACAGGCACATTCCAACAGACTGAAAACAACCAGTCTTACTTTAAAGGTATGATTATAACTGACAAAAAGATTTTAAAAGTTAACACTGCAGTGCATTCCCCAGTTTTAGTTGCCACAAACATTGCAGATGACTGAAATGACAAATGAAATACGTGTTTATACAGCTAACAGGCAGCCATGTTTATGTTAACTTGGTGAAATGAAGAGTATGTCAAGAAACATCATAGAATTGTTCAGGTTGGAAAAGACCTTTAAGATCATCAGGTCCAACCATTAACCCAGCACTGCCAAGTCCACCACTAAACCATGTCCTTAGGCACCCCATCTACATGTCTTTTAAACGCCTCCAGGGATGGTAACTCAACTTCTTCCCTGTGCAGCCTGTTCCAATGCTTGACAACCCTTCCAGTGAATAAAATGCTTCCAAATATTAAATCTAAACCTCCCATGGGGCCATTTCCTCTTGTCCTATCACTTGTTACTTGGGAAAAGAGACCAAAACCCACGTTGCTACAATTTCTTTTCAGGTAGTTGTAGAGAGCAGTAAGGTCTCCCCTGAGCCTGCTTTTCTCCACACTGAGCAACCTCAGTTCCCTCAGCTGCTCCTCCTAAGACTTTTTCTCTAGACCCTTCACCAGCTTTGTTTCTCCTCTTTGGACAGGTGTGTTTAGCATGAAGTCCGCTCCTACCCCTTTTAAGGGTAGATTTCCTGTTGATGCTATTTCTTAAATTGCTTATAGCCAAAATATTCGTGCCTTCCTCTGGCATGTCTGATACTGCTGACTAAACTAGGGAGACTGAAGTGTGATAGAAAATCCTGTGAACTCTATTTCACTCTTACGTTTTGTTTAAGCAAGAGTACCTGCAGTAGATTGACAGGATGCTAGCCTCCACCGGGAGAGCTGCATTTCCATCACATGGTTTCTTCTGTGTGTACCATCAGCTATAAATCTTTTTGCCCATTTCTATTCTAGTGTAATCAGGAAAGGTTCAGCAGTAGTGTTGGATGACTTTTTGTCTGATTATATTGATATAGAATAATATGTATTCTACACTAAAAGTATTTTTATTGGATTTAGGGTCTGAAGCCTAGAAGCAAAGTGGTTTTTTTCTCTCAGATGGAGTCCTCTGCTAATGGCAGGTTAGGTGTAACACAGGACACAGCCATTACTGTCTCTTTGGGATTCGCCAGGCTTTGTTTCAGGATCTTTCCTTTCCTTGCAATTCTACAGTTTTGTGTTGCCTATCAGGCTTATCTTTTCTGTCTGGGCAGAGACCTGACTTTTCCCACCAGGTGATCTTGTCTAAGTGTTCAGTTATTTTTGTCTTGGTGCCGTTTCATCCTAGCTAAATTACATACTTGAACCTTCTTGTCAAATCATAGTATCAAACAGGCATTGGGTCACCAGAAACCATAGTCCTCTTCTCAAGAGAAAGTATCTTCCTCAATGCTATAGGAATCTTCCTAATACCTAGCATGACAGGCTAATATGATGATCTCTTCTTTTACTTGAAAATTTACTTTTCTTTTACTCTTCATTATCAAAATACAAATTTCAGCCCAAGGGTATTCTAAAGGCTTAGATACTAAAAAATAACCCAATATAATTACTATTGTAAAATGTCAAGAAGTTTTAAGATTAACACCCTGACATGTAAATGCTTAGGTTTGCAGTACTGCAGAAAATGTGGCCTTTTTCTGCATAGCTTCACAGACTCACAGAATGGTAGGGCTGGAAGGGACCTCTGGAGATCTAGTCCAACCCCCCTGCCAGAGCAGGGCCACCTAGAGCAGGTTACACAGGAAGACATCTAGGTGGGTTTTGAATGTCTCCAGAGTTGGAGACTCCACCACCTCTCTGGGCAGCCTGTTCCAGTGCTCTGCCACCCTCAAAGTAAAAAAGTTCCTCTTCCTGTTTAGATGGAACTTCCTGAGCTCAAGTTTTTTTCCATTCCCTCTTGTCCTGTCACTGGGCACCACAGAAAAAAGACTGGCCCCATCTTTCTGACATCTACCCTTTAAATATTTATAAGTGTGGATGAGATCCTCCCTCAGTGTTCTCTTCTCCAGACTAAATAGACCCAAGTTCCTCAGCCTTTCCTCATAAGGGAGATGTTCCAGTCCACTAATCATCTTAGTAGCCCTTCTCTGCACCCTCTCCAGTAGCTCTCTGTCCCTCTTGAACCAGGGAGCCCAGAAATGGACACAGTACTCCAGATGTGGCTGCCCCAGGGCAGAGTAGAGGGGAAGGAGAACATTCCTTGACCTGCTGGCCACACCCTTCTTGATACACTCCAGGATGCCATTGGCCTTCTTGGCCACAAGGACACATTGCTGGCTCATGGTCATCCTGTTGTCCACCAGGACTCACAGGTCTCTTTCCACAGAGCTACTTTCCAGCAGGTCAGCCCCTAACCTGTACTGCTACATGAGGTTATTCCTCCCCAAGTGCAGCACACTACGCTTGCCCTTATTGAATTTCTAACTCTACCTTCTCATGGTCACTACAGCCAAGGCTGCCCCCAGCCTTAATGACTTTCACCAGTCCCTCTTTGTTAGTCAGTACTAGGTCCAGTAGTGCACCTCTCCTGGTTGGCTCATCCACCACTTGAGTCAAGAAGTTGTCATCAATACACTGGAGGAACCTACTGGACTCTGAGAGATTGGCTGTGTGGCCTTCCAAACACCTATCAGGGTAGTTGAAGTCCCCCATGAGAACTAAAGCCTGCAACTGTGAGGCAATTCTCACCTGTCTGTAGAAGACCTCATCAACTTCCCCATCCTGATCAGGTGGCCTGTAAAAAACCCCAACAACGTCACCCAACCTTTGATCCTTACCCACAAGCTCTCAACTCGCCCACCATCCACCCCCAGGGAGACCTCAACAAATTCCAGTTGCTCTCTCACATAAAGAGCAACACCATCACCTCACCTTGCAGGCCTGTCTTGCCTAAAAAGGACATAGCCATCCATGACAGTGTTCCAGTTGTGTGAGCTATCCCACCATGTCTCAGTTATTGCAAGAGATCGTGTCCCTGTGACTGCACACAGATTGCCAGTTCCTCCTGCTTATTCCTCATGCTGTGTGCACTGGTGTATAAGCATTTCAGAGAGGGAGTTAACCATTTAGTTTTCACCCTTGAGGGGTAGTAGGCCTTCAGGTTCGCAGAATTACTAGCACTCCGCCCCACAAGCGCTGAGTTACGACACCCAGCTGCTTCTCTAGCAAACCTGGTTTTGTCCCCTTCCCCCCTTGGACCTAGTTTAAAGCCCTCTCATTAAGCCTCACCAACTCATGTGCAAGGATCCTTTTTCCCCTTTGAGACAGCTGAGCTCCACCTGTAGCCAGCAGGCCCGGTGTCGTGTAAACCTCCCCATGATGAAAAAAAACAAAATTCCATCACTGACACCAGCTTCTGAGCCACATATTCATCAAGTGTGTTTTCCTGTTCCTTCCAATATACTTCCCTGATGCTGAAGGGATTGAGGAAAACACAGCCTGTGCTCCTGATCCCACAACCAGTCATCCTAGTGCCCTGAAATACCTTTTGATTGCAACCTCAAGCCTGCCAACCTGCATAACCAACAGTGGGTAATAATCAGAGGGCTGTACCAGACCAGGGAGTTTCCTAGTAATGTCTCTAACCTAGGCCCCAGGGAGGCAGCAGACTTCTCTGTGGGATGGGCCTGGTCATCATATTGGGCCTTCAGTACTCCTGAGGAGAGAATCTTCTGCAACAATTTCTCTGCTTTTTTTCATAATGGCGGCCATTGTAATGCGTGGGGCTGGACGACTCACTCCAGGCACTCCCCTGGATGGACTCTCATCTACACCCTCACTAGCCCGGTCCTCATGTTCCAGAGCCCCATAGCTATTGTGTAAGAGCAACTGGGAGGGTGAGGGAGGCCAGGCAGCAGGGACCTGTTTCCATTCCACCCCATCTCTTAGGTCTCCTCCTTTTACCTGGTGACAAGAAGGGAGGGATTTCTCTCCTTCTCATGGAGCCTCCACCTGCTGCCCTTGCCTCTGGGATGGCAGGGTGTTGTTCCAATAATCTATCTCCCTCTCACACTCCCTGACAGTCCATAATCTTTCCGCCTCCTCTTTAAGCTCTACCACCAGGCTGAGCAGGTCGTTCACGTGGTCACACTGAACACAGATGTTGTCTCTGTCACCCTCCACTGTAAGTGCCAGGCTGTGGCACTCTCTGCAGCTGGAGACCTGGACACTTGCGTGTTTGTGCGGGACCTCCATCTGGTCCCACCTGTGTGACCAACTGCCAAAACTGCTGCACCATGGCCCTGTGCCCAAGTTTGCTCAGTGCACAGGGAGTGAGCCCCAGAAGCTGCGGCTCCACCTCCACCCTCACAAGAGCTGCCAGCTGCGTCACCCAGTGTTTCCACTGTCCATGTGTCTCCTGGCCCCAGGAACCCCCTTGGACTCCTGAGATGTGCCGATCTGCTGAAGGACGGACTGGCTGTGAAGGGCTGCTCTCAACGACTGAGCTTGAATAGAAAGAAACCCCTTTGAAGCTAAAGTCTCCTTTCCATATTTTTTTTCTGACAAAAAGAGTTACTAGGCCAGTTTTTTTCATTAAGTTCAGAAGGTAACATATAATACAATAACAAAACAGAGAACTAAACACACACTAATTAATCATTTCAGAGTTACTTGACCAACCACAGTCAATGCATTGAATAAATCAGTGCAGGGTTGGAAAGTGTTTCAAGTTAAGCTTTTGGGGGGCTATGGGATGGAATTCAGAGGAAAGGGAAGCCACTAGAAACAACTGCACTAGGAAGAGCAACTGCATTGCTCTTTGTCAGCAAATTACATGCTTGATATTGCAAACACTTACTACCTCTTGACTTTAGCACAGCTACTTTAGGAAAAAGCACTTAGTCTGCAATAATTAGTATTATTGTCAGTTATTATATTTTCACCACAGTACCTCATTAATTGTAATCTATGTAACTAAAAATAGGAAATCTTCTCTAAACTGACAAAGAACTGAGTTCTTCTGCTGTCTTGATAGCTTTGTGTATGCAACAAGATCGTAAGAGCTTACCCCCAAATCCTGCCAGCCCCAACACAGCATCAGCTTTGCCAGATAGTGAGACTGTGGCCCCAGCTAACCAGCTAGAATCCAGCCAATGCACTGATTTGATCATGCTTTCTTTGTTCAATGTGCTAAACTGAACCACAGACTCAGCTCTGACATCATGATTCTATGATACTATGACCAACCCTATGGAAAGATCCTGGTGTGGAGCAGCAGCTCAGTCACCTTATGACACTAATTTATAGAGAAGCTTGGGATTGTGTTAAAGAAAGTAACCACAGTGCCAAAGCTGAGCTTCTTTTATCTCCTGCTCTGAGATAGACTAAACCAGTGCAGACAGTAGCTCTAGTTTGTGAGGAAAAAGTGTTATTTTGTATCATGATGCCTTAGAGCTTGCAATCAAGGAGAAAAAGTACCATATAATGGAGGGGTATTTGCCCTCTTTTTGGCTTCACAGCAGCGTCTGAGAGACAAAAAAAAGTTACTAAAGTGGCAGCATCAAAGCATGTCACTTCATTTAAAGATGTTATTATGCAAGTAAACTTTCTGAAATCAGCTAGCAGTTGAACAACACTGAAATCAGCCAGTGTGACTTTGGCTGCTCCCTAGGTGACTCTGAAAGGGTGCTGACATGTCCAAAGCTGTTTGGCACCATGTTTCCAACACTGACAAGTATTTCAGGTGTGTGGGGGAAGTCACTGATGGCCAAAGCTGGTCCTTTACTTCGCATGAAAAGGTGGTCCCAAATCAAGGAACTGGAGTGTCTGACGTAAAAGAGAGGCTTAGAGAGCTGGAACTGTCCAGCCTAGAGAAGAGAATGCTCGGGGGATCTTGCCTGTGCCTCACGTGGCCAGCAAAGAAGACTGAGACTGGTTCTTCTCCATGGTATGCAGTGAACAGACAACAGTAAATGGGCACAAACTGAAACACAGAAAATTTCATTTAAACATAAGAAATTTTAGCATTTCACTTAAACATAAGAAAAAAAAAATTTGCAGTAAGGGTGATCAAGCAGCAGAACAGGTTGTCCAGAGAGTTTGCAGAGGTTCCATCCTTGTGTAATCAAAATCTGGCTAGATATCACCCTGGGCAACTTACTCTAGGTGACCCTGCTCGAGCAGAGTAGTTGGATTACTGTGGTTGAGAGAATTGGGCTCTTTCAGCCTGGAGAAGAGAAGACTCAGGGGAGACCTTATTGCAGCCTTCCAGTATCTGGCCCTACAAGAACGTTGGGGAGGGACTTTTCACAAAAGCCTGTAGTGACAGAATGAGGGGTAATTTGTTCAGACTGGAAGAGGGTAGATTCAGATTGGAAATTAGAAGGAATTCATTACCCTGAGGGTGGTGAGACACTGGAACAGGTTGCCCAGGGGTGTTCAGGATGCTTCATCCCTGGAGGTTTTGAAGACCAGGTTGGATAGGGCCTTGAGCAACCTGGTCTAGTGGGAGGTGCCCCTGCCATGGCAGTGGGGGTGGAACTAGATGATCTTTGAGGTCCCTTCCAACCCAAAGGTTGGACTCAATAATCTTATTGGTCCTTTCCAACCATAAAAATTCTGTGATTCTGTGATTCAAACTATTCTACAGTTCTATGACTAGATGATCTTCATAGGCTCCTTCCTACATCAGCTTTCCTGTGATACGTGAAATAAAATGCAAAACCAAAAAAGAAGCAAATGGTAATATAGAGCCTTAAAAGGAATAGCAGCAGGTAATGTTTTTAAGGATACCTCAAAAGACTTTGTTTTTCTCTCTCCCCTTATGCCTACTTTTTACCATCAACAAGGGCAAAATATAAAAGCAAGAAAAAGACAGCATGAAAAGATTGACCCCCAACAGTGTCCTGGGGTGCATCAAGCACAGCAGAGCCAACCAGTTGAGGGAGGTGATTGTTCCACTCTACACTGCACTGGTGTGGCCCTATCTCAAGTACTGTGTAGAGTTTTGGGTGCCTCAATATAAGAAGGATATCAAAACTCACAATACCCACAAAATAAACCTGACCTGCCTCTTATTACATGACCTGTAAGTCCCTTACTGATCAGCAAGAAACAGACTGGCCTGGATTATTTGTTCTTTTACATACTAATGTAGCCATTCCTTTACCACATGGTCAGATGTATGTTCGCCATATAATAAGAACTATAGGTTTCTCCCATTATGTGGTCAGTACCCATCTGGGAATTTCTTGGGCGCTCCCTCATATGAACAAAATAAGGGTTTGATTAGTCAGAAGTTTCTGTGTTCTGGTTCACTACAGAGCACATAAATGCATTTATCTTATTCAGATTATCATTAAACCAATGAAGAGGTAAGGTGCAGACAAAAAAGGTCTGAGAGACATGAAAGCCTCTGCATGTCGCTATTCATTACTCACTGTTTCTGCATTCTTGTTTCACAGGAAACCAGCTGGCTGTAAGGGTCAAATTCATCTGAACAGATGCAAACATGCTGAGCTTACTTTGATGACCCTCAGTTGTAGCTCTAGACATGTAAAAATGCCTTCAATTTAAGTATCTTATTTTGAGCTAGTTTTCTTGATTTTTAATGTCAGTGGAAAGAAATAGGCATTTGTGGAGTTCATCTCATCTTGAAGCAGATGTCCAAGATGGATCAGTTAACTATCATCTCCCTATCACTGACTATTTATTTGCAAATGGAGCCTAACATAAAGAGTTTACAAGTGGGTTGCTCTATGGACAGGTATCCTGACACATTTGGTCAGATGAATCCCAGTGAAAAACAACATTGAATGCAAAAGCAAATATTCGCTAGTACAAAAAGCATCCTAAGGAGAAATGGGGTTGCCACAGGTTACTCTAGAAGAATCCAGAATGTAAACACTGGGGATGCTGTGAACACTTGTCTCAATGACTCCTTGAGATCTCCAGTACACTTTCACATTCTTTGTCATTAAACTCATTCACCTGATGTGAACAAATTTTGCAAATTCAAGAAAATAAAAATAGTGGCGTCTTACAGTTAAATTTAACTTGTTTGCATGTTTTCCAAGGCATGGAAACATAATGGCTGAAGATTAAAGTCCGTGTAAGGGAGCTATACTATCGGTCTTCTGTACAAACATATGCCTACAGAGCTGTGCAAAAAAGCATGAAAGGTTTGAAACTAATCAGTCTCTTAAGTAAGAAAATAAATATTCAGCCATTTTCCCTTCCTAATTGCGCTTAGCTTCTGCATTTATTTACTCAAGAATGACCCTGGGAGTTTGTTCTAGCCCCTTCAACAAACAAATGGGGTTCTGTTTCCTTTTTTAGAAACTAATTATGCATTTCGGAAAACTAAGAAAATGTGTCTTAAAAATAAACATACATAAAAGACCAAAGAGTGTTCCATGGAAAGTGTGTACCTAAGAATACTAATTCTTGGTCTGCAAATTAGTAAAAGCTATGAAAAATAAAGGCTGATCAGACCATTTTGCATTTCAGCTTTCCCCTGCATTAGATTCTGGGTTGCAGTCCCCCTTCTTTGGGGTTCCAGACCTTCAAAGCACAGAATAAGACTCATCCTTTGAATCTAGTGTAGTCAGAGGAGAGTTCCTGTGCTATTCCTTCATTGCCCAGATATTGAGAACTCCAGAGGAGCCACAGCCAAGCACACACTGCCAGGCACCCACTGTAATTTTCAGCTTTCTTGGTATCTTGATCGTTTCCCCAAGATGGATTGCATCTCCTCTTTTCAAAAAGAGAAGTACTTTGTGAAAATGCTTTGGGGAAAAAACAACAGAGAAAGAGCACAGATTTAGTAAGAAAGAGAAAGACGGATGGCTAAAAGGAATTAAATAAGTGGTACTCAGGAACCAAGAGTTAATCTTCAAGTACTCTCTAAAGTCCATGCGATTACTAGTGACTCATGTTAACTAACCTGAAGTCCATTCACTTCCACTGCTTCTGCCCACAGAAGCCAAGCTGGTAGACAGGCATCTAAATGTTCCTACAGGAGAATGCCCATGGAAAGTACGCATCCAGTGTGGTGGAGGTGAATGTCCAAATAAGAAGTGTACAGTTTTCTCACAAAAGTGTTATAATAACTGCTGAAATCATGTGGGTTTATTTCAGACCACATTTCAGAGTGGGTACAGAATGATTTAAAACATGACCAGAATTCAAATAAAAATCTATTTACCATTAAATTTGAGATGCTACAGTTCTATCTGAACCACTGGTATGTGTATATGTGTAGGTATATGCTTATTATATATTATTGTGGGTATATATACACATACTTGTAAACAACTAGAGGACCACCAGCAGACAGCAGAACAAACGTGTGACACTGAAGCTGTGGGAGAGCAGCAACTGCTAGCACAGCAGGCCCATAGCAGCATTTTCAGGGTGCAAACACAGGCTGGGCTCTACCACCTATGTGATGTGGAAGCAGAGAGACAAGCTGGGTGTCTGTGGGCTCCAGTAGCTACCCACTGCTGAAGCCTTTCACTGGCCTTAGTCTTGCTAGAAAACATGCAGTCTTCAAACTCAGCCAGGAAGATAACCAAGACGAAGTCAGGTCCTTGACAGGTGAAAATTATATCTGTTGACATTACATCAGTTGCAGACAAAACCTTCTGCTTCTCTGCCATACAAATTAAGTAGTATTTTGAAATGCCTCATAGAAAAGATATGTGTGTGCAGGTGTGGGTGTATTATGGGTAATATCTACGGTTCTTAGGAAACCATCTCAATTAGTCTAATTCAGCTATTTCAGGCATCTTGATAGTGCTGTGTAAAGGTTTCTGCAGCTGCAAGACATGCAATAGACAGATAACCCTGTACCTCAGTAAGAGGGGATAATATTGGCTAAAAGTTACTGAATTTGTCAGTACTCTCCCAAGTTACATGCACATCAGAGAAATGGCATTTCAAAGAGAAGCTTAAAATAAGAGCTCTTCAATGATTAATTATTAAAGTGCACATTGTTAGGTTGGATTTCTAATAACTATAATTTGAAGCCATCTGTCTGACATAGTTCATCCTTTCTTAGTTCATTCTTTCTAAAAAGTGTTATGTTCTTCAAAAACCAGATAAAGTAATAAGCTTGTGGGATGAAAGGAAAAGAATGTATAATGAAATCTGTCCTTCAAATATACTCAGTCCTAAGGCTGACTTTGTTATATGTGTGTAGCATTCAAGCTAACCAAACTTTGCAGTAAAATCAGCAACTAATCTGCACAGCACTTCATAACTCACTGGTGCAGCTATTGTTTGAGAAAGGAGGAAGACAGCTGTCTTCAAACCAGCAAAGAGCTCAAAAACAGGTAAAAAGAAAAATTATGGGAATGAGAAAACTCTGTTAACTTGTTTGGCAAGCACAATACAATTAGCAGTTAAGGTGGAATAAAGGATACGGAGTTCATATTGCCAATGGTAGAGAATACTGCCACCCGGTAAGATATTACTGCAGAGATACTACTAATGGATGTTACAAGGAAGTAAGAGAGCAACTTCTTTTATTGCACCCTGAAGGGGAAATTTGACAACATTCACTAATGCTGAGACATTATTGCAGTAATATTTCAGAATGAAAATTGTCAATAGTACAAGGAATAGTATGAGTAAAAACATAGGAATTTATATAGACATACACACAAAGGCAAATACACTCCCACACAAATAGTTTTGTCCAATGGTTTCTTAAAATACCCCTCTTCATTTCAGCTCTTGTCAGTCATGTGGGAATGTGGACTTTTTTCCCTTAGGTAATAAAAAAATTCATATGTTCACCCTCACTCTTGAACATGCTATAGCAAAAAAATACAGAACTGCTATGGTATTCAAAAGTATTTTACCTCCAATTAGAAAGTTATCAAACATGTAGGTCAGAGTACATATGTAATGCTGCACATGAAATCATATGCTTTATACAACTGGAATAATCAAATTGAAGACAATCTGTTGGCTTAAAAATTATTTTCCTACCAAGTTTGTTGATATGTAATGCTAATCATAGAATTGTAGAATCATAGAATGTTAGGGGTTGGAAGGGACCTCTGGAGATCACCAAGTCCAACCCCCTTGCCAAGCAGGACCATAGAAAAATGAAAAATGAAAGCAGTCGGAAAGGATAAATCGAATACAGAACAAGAAAAGCTCATGCAATAAAATGGAATAGAAGGCCAATTCCAAGCATTCCCTAGTGAAATACTAAATCCCTGAGAAATCAGTTTATTATCTGATGATGGGGGCAGATCCCTTGCAAAGATTATGATACAAGTCTGCCAACAAGTACAGAAACAAAACATAGGAATCTTATGTTAGCAAATGTCTCATTTATTGAAGGTTTTAAAAATCAGAAAGCTACTGACACTTTTAAAAACAGAATATGTGAATGTGAATGCATGAAAGCTTTTTCATTACAGGAGGGAGAAGTTGGTGACATTAAAAAAAAAATGTACTACCTGCTACATATAAAATATGTAATACAGCCAATAAGTTTACAGGGCAGCAGTGACTGCATTGAAAACAGTGGAACTGCATATTTTAGGATTTTATCTGAACTATAAACATAGATTGCTTCTGAATTTAACCTCAGAAATGATGGCTGCAATAATGTCTCATTCACAAAAAAGAAATTCATGCCATTGAAACCTTTCAGGAACAGATCCTATGCTATTCCTGGTTTGGGACATGTTCAGCTCAGACATCTTGAATACAATAATTTTGGAAGATTGTCAATACTTAGTCTTCCAAATTATTTGTCAAGGGATTGTTATAAGATCCAGAGCATAATTTGGACTGGATTTAGGCATGACTCAGAAATCAAACCAAAAATTTTGTCATTCAGATGCAAGCTGAATGGCATTTCTGTCCTAACTGAAATGAAGATTAAAATACTAAAACTTACTTTCATGCTCAAACCTTGGCAATTGTCTAAATTGAAGAATCAAGGTATTTCATTTTCTTTGTAGGGTCTTTTTCCCCATCAGAAGCAAATCCCTAAATCTTTTAGACCAGAACTAAAACATGCATTTTAAGCATCACTCAGTGAGTGAAAAGCATCGATTTCAGGGTTTTTTTTTCAAGAGTTTTCATTCCAGACTGTTGCTTTCAAAGCAATGTGAGTAGGAGTCTAGCCTAGGCTAGCTGCTCTCACAGCTGCATTTTATATACAATAGGCTGTAATTCCAACCTTATTTATGCTATTGATTCTGCAACTAAAAGCCTGTTACATATAGACAGAGATTAATATTAATGTTTGTAATTATGAAAGATGTGCAGTGGTATTTTCTGACTTGTTTACATGTCTAAGAAGCTGTGCTTGTCACATTGTTAAAGTGAAAAGCCAAATTACCATGGCCTCCCATACTATCAATACTACTTAAAACCACGTTCAGATTAATAATACATGTATGATCATTAGCTCCTTTCCGATTGTGACTCCATACAGAAGCAAGATTTTCACACTGAGTAGCCAGCATAATCTGAACCACACCATGGCATTTGAGGTTTTCAGTTTCTTTCTTGTTTCAACTGAGATGTTTTGATATGGGAAAGAGTAAAAATCCAGAGAATTACATGCCCAGTCCTCCTTCCAGCTGCTCTCCAGGTTTGTAGCAGCCAGCTCGCAGTAAGCAGAGACTTCACAGTAGGGGAAACACAGCCAAATAAAAACATACAGTCATAAATTAAAAAACCAAACAAATAAAAACAAACTAGTAATGCAGACACGGGGTGAAAGGACATAGCTGGATGGAGCTATCCCAGGTGGAAATTTGGGCTAGAGAGCTGCCTGGTGTTTTCGAGATCAAGCGCAGCCATGACACCCTACTAGAGCAAGATCTCCATCATCTTCAAGAAGATGTGTATGGAAATGCCACTGCTCTTGGAGCTTGTTCGGGATGCTTTAAAAAATTCTGTCCTGTGCCACCACTGTTACTGTCAGCACAGGCTTCTGCACATCTCACTGACCATGTTTTTCATTCTTAATTGGTAATCTCCCTTGGGATTCAAGTTTGCAAAACCTTCTATCTATATATATGTAAGTGAAAAAAACTTCATAATTCTCTCTCATATAGTATAAGAGTAGAGCTGATACTTATTTTGCATTGCAGTACACACAGTGAATATGCCAATTTTTGTTTTGCAACTTGTGGCATAGGCATTTTTCCTGTCTTCCTTTTGCTGCCTCTTGGAATCTTTCACTTTCTTTTTAAAGCTTTCCTACAAAGAGATTGCCTGAATGGTACTAAAGTATTTCACATAGCTGACAATTTAGACTGTTGTGAACACAGACTTCTTGTTAGCTTGGAGCACAGTCAGCTGTTCTTCTGTTCCTCGTCACCTTGTATCGCTCATTCAAAATGAAACCACAGAATGGGCTCTAGTTTTCCCTGGGGGCCACGTGTAAGGTATGATACCAAAGTTATACTGATCTTATAGGATAGTGTGCCAAGGCCTCTCATGACAGAGAAATAAGAATTCACTGATTTTTAGTAGACTCACATGTCATAAGTACTGGATCCACAAGGCCAGAAGGGAGATATTGGAGGATGTAGGAATCAATAGCTAGAGCACTGAAAATAGAGTTATTTTTAACTCTTTGGGTTTTTTTTCTTTTTATCAGGGGAAATAAATGGGGAATTAGATCTGGCATTGCTAGGTTGACTGAGCATTACCATTTTCCCATAATGATTGCATTTCACTTGAGAGCCCCCCAAAAGAGTAATTTGTACGACCCAAGGCTACGTGCTACCTCTGGACTGAAATTTTTCTTTTTTCTCCTATATTGGGGATTTTATTAGGGTGCCCTCCCACCAGTTACTATTTTCTCACTTTCAGAAAGTGTTGTAATACTTCAAATGTCTAATTCTCATTTGTATTAAAGCCATTTTGACACTTTCCCCCTACTGTGGTAATAAACGTGACTTGGACTCTCATGTTTTTCTCACTAGTAGTAAATTATGGGCAAGGTTGCAAGGATGACATGTGCAGTATCCAATTTATGGAGTTCCCTTCACATGGTTCTCAAGTCATTCCATTAATACTTCTGCAAACACAAACAATTTCCAATGTCATTTTGATCACATCATGTACACATCGTCTCATGGTAAATATTTTAACCCAAAAAGGTTGTTTGATTAGGTTAGGCCCTTATTTATGTTTAATGATGCATATAAGAGTTCAACATTTGCTTTGATACATTTTTAAGTGTGTGCAATATACATTTGCAGGACCAGCACTGAAAGTATATGTAATCTCTATGTAAATATTATGTATGTACATACATGTAAATGCATATAAATCCATACAAACATCATTCATATATGACACATCTGAATACATATGAATTTTCATAATTTATATTTAAAATAATAATGATATTACTGTTAAGATAATCTTCAATAATTAATATATGTATGATCTTTATGTTCCTCATCTACAGAAGGCTCATTTATCTTGGGCCACGCTTTATTTCTTCCATAAATTTTTGTTCCAAGTATTTTGTGCTAAAAAAGACCCCTTTATGGGAATAAAGTTCTTAAAAATAATTGCGAAGTTTTCAGGGCCATGATGCCTGGGGAGATAAAGAAAAATCATGCTAGTAGAAGGAGGATTTTTTTTTTTAAATCATATTATTGGCATAGTTAGAAAAGGACTTTGGAGTCCATTATCATATTTTGAAGTTTGCTCTTTGTGGCTGCTATTGAGCCATGTAATAGAAATATATGAGAGAGTTAATTGTGAGTACTTGGAATGCCAAACATTAATTTAGGTAATTTTATTTAACTTTCTTCATACTATTTTGATATTTGCTGTCTCTGCTCTCTCATTTTCAAGATATCCTTTCTACATTGCCTAAGCAATGTGAAATTACTTGTTTCCACATTAAGAACAAAATATAACAGTGCTGGCTTGGTGTATACATGACAGTTAAATTATTCAAGCTTTAGTTGAAACTGTCATAAGACATCCACCTTAGTCATTTCTGAAATGTCTTAAAATGCAGTCTCTTAGACTCCATACTACATCATTAGCAAAAAAGACAAAAATGCAGAATGTATGAGTAGCTGAGAAGTTACAAGCACACAGTTATTTGTCAACCCAGGTTACTGAGGTTACCGTAGCTACCTTAATTATGGTTGATAGAATTCTTCGGGAGAATTTTTTTTTTCTGCTAGTATTTTTGTAACAATTATCACAGACCTCTGGCTACTTCTTAGGGTTTTCATGGTTTGTACAGCTTTATTTTCCTATTAGAATCTTGACAATTATCTGTGGGACTGATCTACTCTTCTCCACTGCCCATATCAGTAATATCTCACTCCTAAGCAGAAAGTCCACCTTAAATAGGTATGTGTCTAGTATTAGCAAGCTTTGCACTGCAAGATTGCAGGCACACTGTGGCACGTTTTAAACATTTGGGCTGTGATTTGAATTTCTGTTCTTTCAGAGTGACACTTGCATCCAGGGAAAAGGCGAAGATATAACATAGCAAATACTACTTTTAGTCTTGGTCAGAATGTTTTGTAGGACATAAGACACACTCGCTGTAATAGATCCTACATACAAAGCAATGCTTCAACTGAAAGGAACACGATTCTCTGTTACAGTACTCCCAAACACACTCACCTGGTTATCGCTGAAGCCTGTGGTAAAACTGTGAATTGACTGGAGCATCTAATGCCATCTCTGTTTTTACATCATCCTTCAAATTGTATTAGGTAATATTTTATTTACAAGAGAAAGTACCTTGAAAGAAACTTCTGGTACTCTGCAGAATACTTTAGACTACTTATCTCTAAAAGCATTCCATTTAGTATGAAATCCAAATAAATCTTAAAAAAAATAATCAACAATAAGTGTGGTTCAAGAGAAAGTACATGGTGAAGACTTAGGAAGATTACTTCAACAAGTCCTACTAAAATAAAATTTCTTCATGTGTTAGAAACTTGAGGTATTAAAATTTTATTTATTAAATTAAAAATGTGACACTTCAGGATGTTTCCCAGGGACATGTGTAATTCTATGATCAGTTTTAAAAACTGATAATTCCACTCACTATGAAGAATAATATAGGGGGTTTTGTACTGCCGTAAAGCTCTATATCTAAGTTCTCTCAAATACATCTCAAACAAGATCATTGTATCCTATGAGCCATGAAATGTTGATATTGAAAGAGCGAGAGACAGGAGAAGGTATTTTATTTTTTATATTAGTTTAGGATTTTTTAAATAAAGAGGTTCACTTATTTTCCACTATATTAAAGATGAAAACATCCTCACAGAAAGAAGAGACTGCTCTATAAGTAGAAACTTTTACTTTAGGTTTCAATATTTCCATTTCATTTTAATCTAAAATTTATCTTATATTAGGCAAGGAGCCAGGAAAAAAAAAAACCCTCTAATTTTTACCTTGACAAAGCTTTTCCCACATGCTGTAGATTAATAGCGATTATACTAATGGCAAAATGGCACAGCACCAATAGCAAGAGGTATCATTTACTCTACATTTCCATGTTTTTACTACAGAAGATATCAGTATTGTATGTAAAATAAACCATTTTAATAGCCTTTCTGCAATTTAAATTAGTTTACATATTAAATGCCTTTTAAATGCATAATTATAAAAAGTTATTCCTTTTATACACTCCTTTACATCTTCTTGTTAATCTGCCATGCTAGTTACCATATGACAGAAATATTCCATGAGTTTGGGTTTTTTTAGACAACCGTATTCTATGCATTCAGTTAAAACATCTAACCTTTCAGGGTAGCTGGGTTTTTTTCAGTTCAACAGGAAAAGGACTCAACTTTGAGTGCTTAATGCATAATGACCTCATCCATTAGAGGCAAGAAGGAGTAAAAAAGGAAAAAGCAAAGTTAATGGGCCAGGACCACTAGCACTGAGTATGCCATATTTCAGAAACATTAGAAGTGATTGTCCTACTCATCTCCCAAGGAGCTTTTTGGAGGTGCTTCTCTGAAAGACATTGTTCCCATTGCCATCACTGTCTAATCTTGTCCTCAAATAAGACTGCTTCCTGAAAGGAAAATCAAGCCATGTGAATTAAGCGCTTAAACATGCATACAAAATAGGAATTTTGGCTTTGCATTCACTTCCCAGGTACCAGTTCTACTCCTTGTAAGATGATCCTTGATATATTTGTGTGGTATGGCATGCCTTGCTTCCTGGAGTTGTTATAGAAAATGTAATCAAGGAGGAAAACTTACAGGGATTATACTGTTCACAGCAATGAGTGAGGAGTGCTGGAAAACTCAGAGGTGAAGTCATAGAGGTACCAGTAGACTTATAAGTACAGGGGGAACACTTGGACACTTATCACATTATCTTCCACCATGTGCTGTGCTCATGCCATGCAGTCTTGCAGCCCCCCCAGGGAAACAGTGACTCTTAAGAAGCCATAACAGGGACCAATACAGATGTCAGTATTGTTCGGTTCTTCTAATGTTACAAACAAATACTAATTGTACTGATGCAATTGCTCAATACATTTACATTGGAAGTGGCTCTGGGGAAAGTACTTGAAGCATGGATCCACATTTATAGTAACATAAAAACTGGTTTGCTGTTTACTTTATACAATCCAAAAGAGAGACTGTGGGACAGATTTTCAGTTGTCACCCTGTTACTGCTCTGTTATATTGCATATGAAGGCCATAACAGTAAGGACATCCTTGGCTACATCCATGTTGCATGTTGGGTTGTCAAAACTACCAGATTACAACCACTCTGAACATAAGGTGACATGTCTTACTTCATGAGGTTTGACAAAGTCTCTTGGCAAAGCCTCAATAGCATTCACCTGGGCCGTGTTAGGGTTCCATGGGGCAGACCTATGGAATGGCACCATCTGTCCCAACAGGGTTATAGTCCATGCAGAGTGATGTGAGTTGATAATCTCTGGGAGTTCTATGTAATATGAATTTTCCAGGTGTCTTCTGGAGACAGTCTAAAGAACACCATGAAGACAGGGTGCTCTCAAAGACTCACTCCTACCATAACAACAGGGGCATCTTTTGAGCAGTCCAAAGATTTTCCAAAGGCTGGATAATTTAGAAGGATGGTGTTTTGGTCCATGGGACAGTAGCAGGAAGCACTGCAGTAGGTTACTGCAGACACAGGCAGTGTCAGTAAGAGTGGAGAAAGTGCTCTATTGCCCAACCTGTGTACGAGTCATTCTATATTTTCATTTCCAATCTTCTAATATGCAATCGAGAGAGGAAAAAAATGCATGTTCAAATGTCAGCACAGCAATATGTTGGTGACCAAGCACAGCACATGACTAAACTGCATGCTTCCCTGAACTGCAAACAATTTACAGGGCTATTAGGCCACTGTTTTAATTCTCCCATTAAATTGGAAGTCATTTGACCCAGGAATTTGCCATTGAATGTGAAAAACCCCTTTCGTTAAATGATTTTTTTTTCATTTATCCCAAACAATCAAATGATGCAAAAATATGTAACTTTTAAATTGAGAGTTTTATTTTACTCATTGTAGCTGAAACTTTCATTGCAAGCCTCATACCTCAAAGTGCATGATATACATATAGAAAGAGCATTCCAGTGATCTATTTTAGAGCATGTTTAAAGAAGATTGTTTCCCTGCTTCTCTTTAAAACACCAATCAATCACACACACACACCCCCCCTCAAAAAAAAAAACCAAACTCAAACCAAACAAACCAACCGAACAAAAGAAGCAACCAAAGCAAAACAAAAAAAATACATAGAAGAGTTTATGAAGAAAACCATCTTACCACTATTGCAAACTCAGCAGTCTAAGCTGGTCAGAGCAACATTGGGCTAATTATATAAAATTTAGTAATTTGTGTAAAGGTTTTAGCTTCTATTTTAAATACACATAAGCACAGAGCTGTGTTTAGCACCTAAATAAAATGTATAATGTTCCAAGGAGTTGTGTATATCTCCTCAGACCTTCTCTTCTGCATGGCAAGATCAACAATATTTAGGTCATTCTTGAGAGACCTGATGCTGCTTTGTTCTTAATGAGCTCTAAGAATAGAGACTCCACAACCTCCCTAGGCAGCTTACTCTGTATTTTCTATATTCTTACCATTGGAAAGACTAGTTTTCCTTCTGAATACCTGAATCTACCTTGCCACCATTTGCTTTTGTTCTGCCTTCTATGATTATAGAGAACACTTTTCATCTCCTTTATAATAGCACCTTTTACTGATAGAAAACAAAAATGAATGGTCTGATTTTGCAGAAGTGCAAGAAGTCCCAAACATCTATGCTTCTTTTTGGAGTCATGGGAGTCTGAAACTAGTTTTCCTGTTCACCTCAAGCCGCATTTTTGAATGGTCTAGTTAGAACTCTAGTTTTGGACTTTAACATTTAAAAAGTTAATCTAAAACCCTCTTCTTTAGTGGTATAAACCTGCTAACAAAAACCCTGAAGATTTTGAAGCATTCCTTAACATTTGTCACACTCACCAACAGACATCCTTTCCGAGCCATATCCCTAAAAGCATCCTGAAGCACATTAGCATAGAAAGATGAGAAATACTTTTAAAAATCCCTGCAGACCTCCCATACTGTAAGGAAGCAAACTAAGGAAATGGAAAAGGGCCAAAACCTTCATATATGCAAAATAAATTTTAAAATTTCTTTATTCTCTAGAAAAGTCATGCCCAGAAAAGTAACTTTAATACTTAATGTATGCAGTTCAGATAATTTTCTGTGTCAAAGCAAAAGTTGACATCTTTTTTCCTTGGCAGAAGCCTAACTTCTTCAAACAAATTAAATGTTCCTTAGGAGCCTTCCAAGATGAGAGCCAGAAAGCCAACCACCTCAAGGGTGTGCATGGTTATGGTGGACCCTCTTGCACCCCTCCAGGGAAACCTTATTACTCAATTAAGTCTCTGAAATGCCTGTACATGCAGCATGAAGAATAAAAACTAGAGATCTGAGTGCGGCTTCAGGGCCATGATCTCGTTGCAAATACAGAGACACGGTCAGATTGCTCGCATGACTGGAATGTCGTCGTGGACAACTATGTACTTTTTAGGAAAGACGGGTCAGCAAGGTGAGGTGATGGAGTTGTTCTTTATATGAGAGAGTTCTGCCTCGGGGTGTGGGGGATGAAAAACCAGTTGAGAGCTTATGGCTAAGAAATAAATGGAAGTCTAATATGGGTGACACAGTATTGGGTGTTTACTACAGGCTACCTGATCAGGAAGAGGAAGTCAATGAGGCCTTCTACAGACAGATGAAAGTAGCCTCATATTCATATGCCTTGGTTCTTACAGGGGACTTCCTACAGTCCTCAGACACCTCTCCTGTTCTCCATGACCTTTCAAAGATGATGGAGACTGGCTTAGCAATAACATCTACCAGCTCCCTCAGCACTTTTAGGTACATCCCATAGGTTTCCAGCTTTCCTAAATGATCTCTAGCTTGATCCTCCTTGACCAAGGGAGAGTCTCCTTTCTCCAGACTTTCCTACCTGCAGGGTCTGGCATTCCTGAGGACAGGCCTCAGCAGTAAGCATTGAAATAAAGACAGCATTCTGTAACTCCACCTCCTCTGTATCCTCCATGACCAGAGCACCTACCACATTCAGCAGCAGGCCCGTATTTTCCCTAATCTTCCTTTTGTTACTGATGTACTTGAAGAAGCCCTTCTTGTTGTCCTTGACATCACTTGCCATATTTAATTCCAAGTGGGCTTTAGCCTTCCTCATTGCATCCCTGCATACTCTGGCAACATTTCTATATTCCTCCCAAGTGGCCAGTCCCTTTTTCCACATACTTATCAATGCTTATAAATATCTAAAGGGCAGATGCCAAGAATATAGGGCCAGATTCTTTTCAGTGGTGCTCAGCGATAGGACAAGGAGCAATGGGCACAAACTGTAACACAGGAAGTTCCCTCCAAACATGAAGGAAAACTATTTCATTTTGAGCACGACGGAGAACTGGAACAGGCTGCCCAGAGAGGTGGTGCAGTCTCCTTCTCTGGAGATATTCAGAACCTACCTAGATGCTTTCCTGTGCAACCTGCTCTAGGTGAACCTGCATTAGCAGGAAGGTTGGACTACATAACCTCCAGAGGTCTGTTGTGGTCCGGCGCAACAGACGTCCGTGACCCGCCTCCTTGAGGGGGACCAAGAGCAAAACGAAACACTTCCTTACCATGCTCGCAGGCAGTTGCCAAGACCAGCAAGTATTCAACAAGTTTATTACCAAATACACCCAAACAAAACCGTGCCTAC
>JAVSBS010005423.1:0-30193 GCA_033124195.1 Coracias cyanogaster
TGAGTACACCTTCTTTCTTGGGAAGTGTCTGATCCAGGCTTTTGCCCTTCTGAATCATGTAGTAGGTGTGATGAAGAGTCAGGCTTTATAAAAGGCTCTGGTGCCCAGGAACAGGGCAAGTAGAACTGTTATGTGTTAAAATGAACCTTTGAATCCCTGCTAGGGACAAGATGGAGACCAGGCAGTGTTTGTGTATTGTAAAGTTGTTGCAGTCTCCTTGAAGCAATTTATTTTTGGGGAGAAAATTAGGAGAATGAGGACAGAACTGCCACAGGCTCTTCTTCATTCTACCCATCAGTTCCACTGTCTCCTCACTTAGTTTTCTTTGTGACACCAGATCCTCATCGCATCCATGCTGTTACAGGCCACTGCTCTTTATGCTTCCCTTAGGAAAATTTCTCTTCTCTTCTGTTCACTTCTCAGCCCGTCCTCAAAACTCGGTCATCATCTTTCCTCCCTCCCATTTCAGTGAGGGGGGGAAAGTTTCCGGGTTTGTAAAGTTCCCTGTCTTAAGAAATCATTGCTGTCATACACCTGGATAATAACAGCACCACAGCATCCTCTAGTGGCTCGCTTCCTTTGCTGAACTCCTGGCAAATAGTAAGTAGGGCTCTTGCAGGTAGACTTCTAAAGGAAAAGCTTTGCTGCTCACTGACGGCAAAACTCTTCATTGTCTCTTGAGGATCAACAGTAGCTTGCAAATACCAACTATGCACAAAAACACAGCTAGGGAATTTCCACCCTCTGTAACACCGCATGCTAAGTTATGGTTAAGTACAAGTGTTGACTTGCTGTTGTTTCTAAATGGAAACAGACTGTGTGTCCTGTGTTCATTATTTTTTCAGAACTGTTTTGTCTGGAGATACTAAGGAATTTCTGTATCAACTGTATTCTATCCAGAAATTAACAGTATTTTTTAAAGTAACTTCTACTATAGCTCTTTCACTTAAGAGCTTTATATTCTGATCTTTAAAATAATAAAAATAAAAGCTCAGGGTTTTTCTTCTTAATGGCTTTTTTTCTGACTAAAATCGCTCTATCACTTTATCATCTCTACTGCTTTTGCTATAATATTGTTAATTTCTGTTGTAGGTAAATACAGTGTATGCAGAGAAAGGTGTAGTTGCAGGTGGCAGTCTGATTCTAAGTAGAGGCATGTTCGGCTCTCTGTTAAAACTTTGCATGTACACTGCAAGACCTTAGGACACAAAATAGCAAAGTAGGTGTAACTTGATTTTCTGCTTGCATTTTAAGAATATGGTGTTTATAAAATCAAGATTGCAAAATTGGGCAAATATAATGCCACAAAGAACTATTACATAGTGGCAGATTTGTGACAAAATGTGAGTGGTAACAGCAGACTCCTGGTATGATGTCTTCCGCCTTTAACAATAAAACACTGTTTGTGCTTGTAAATTTAATAAAAGTTCCTTTCCTTAACAGGCTGGACTAATTGAAGCCAATGGAGAGCTTAAGGTGTTTATAGACCAAAACCTAAGTCCTGGAAAAGGTAAGAACACAATTTAAATAAGATTCTCTGTTTCTTGATATTTGGTTGTTACTGTCTTTAAACTGCTTTCTTAGCATAGTTTTTGTAAAGCTTTTATTAAGTTTTACATAATCAGCAAGCAAACTATGGATTTTATGTTGTTTGTAATTGTCTTTAAACTGTGTGAAATTCAGTGATGGTTTATCATCCCATATGTGATCTTCTCATTAGTGTAACTTGTGTTTAAATGTCAAGGCCAAGATTGGGGCACTTTGTCTTAGCAAATGGGAAAAAATACAGGAGTGCAGCAGTTTAAAATGGGTTACGACAGTTTTTATGGTAATGTATGCACGCTGGTGCAAGCCTATCTGAAAAAAATATTTTGAACAGAACTGTTTTGGACTTGCAGATAATGGCAGTGCATGTAATCGAGCAATTTAAAACACAGACTGTAAACTTGAATTTGATACATGTGCTCAAAAACTAAGGGTGTCGAAATATTTGGGAGTTATGACCTGCCCTTTGCAATTATCGTAATCGAAAAAACAGAAGCACCACTGAGTTTCAGTCACCTGAAGTTTGTATACATGGGTGTATATATGGACAGCTATGTCATATAAGCTCTTCTGTAAACTGGTGGTGCTATATGTGAAGATTAGATTTTTGTCCCCTGTATTATGTGAAGGCTGTTTCCATAGTGAGACTATAGAACTGTTCTGTGATTTTCAGTTAAGTATATTCTTGCCAGTGTATGCATTTTGTTGGTGGCTGTGTTATTTTTCAGCCTAATAGTTTTCTCCAGTATGTTTACCTACTCTTTATAAATAACAGTTGGGCATCTTAACAGTCTTTAATTTGACAGGCCAATGAGTTGCTGTTCCCTAGACTCTTCGTCAGCTGAGCTCTTTATCCTCTGTGTTTTCCTTATCATCGTTCTTTGAGCATGTTTGATTGCTTTCATCAATTTTCTTGAACACAAGTCACCAAAACAATATCTATGACTCCAAGTGAAACGTCAGTCAGATTTGTATGGAGGTATCAGTAATTTTTCTTGGCAATGTCATGTTTGATTCACAGGCATCTCACAGTAGCTTTTGGTGAAATGGCCATTTTCCTTTGTTATTCCTTCCAAATGATGATAGTCTGATTTATTCTTGTGTGTGACAGATGGTGTGCTTTGATAGGCTGTACTAAATAGGGTGAAATTTATTTGGACAGTCACTTGATGCTTCTTCTAGTCTGATGCTTTCAGACGTCACTGTTGAAAAATCTATTGCTTTGTGTTGTTGGATTACACTAGTACTCTCAGATTAACCTGTAGTCCAGTTCAGGTGAACTCCATTAGTATTCTTGCTCTAGCCTTTTACATGCCATTTCAGGAAACCCATTTATGCACCCATTTATTTTCACAACCTGCAGAGCTAATTTCTGTCACCACCAATTTAACTAACAGTTTTTCTAGGAACATCAGATATTTTACTGGAATTTCACTGGGCTCTGTCATTGACAATCCCTTGTCCAAAACATAGAGTGTTTTACAGAAGGGAGGTATCTGACTAATCTGCCATGATCTACTTTTGCTGGAGAAGGCACTAAGCGTTGAATAACTGACAGGTATTAACTGGTCCAGGTATATATTTGTAAACATAGTCACATACCCCTGAACACAAAGTGTGCAGGCAGATACCTGATCCTTAACAGCTATGCCATTTTTCCTACCCCTGTGAGCCATAAAAACTGATGTTTTTTTCAGGGCAAGTACTTGTGGGGACTTTTCACACCCATGTAGGTGTCTGTGTCTAGAACCTGTTAGAGTCAGTGGAGAGACAGACAAAACAGACAGTGCAGTCTAGACAGCAATTATTAGAAACGTGAACCTTCAGTTATTACCTAGCTCTTGAAGTATAACTGAGCAAAGTAGAGGCCACTTCATTGGTTGCAGAATTTATAAACTGTTTAATCACTTGAATTTACTTTATTCTATGCTTGCAGCTCTTGTGATTTGAGAGTTGAGCTCTACCCTGAATGTATACCACCATGAATAATACAAGCCAACTAAGTTATCCTCAGTTAATTTCTGCACCTCATTACTTTTATGGGAATTGTGTAAAGTTAATGGACAGCAACTAATTCTTAATATTGAGAAGAAGCAACTGTTCCTCTTGCATTGATTGTTTTATGTTTCTTGCCTCTACTGTTTTTGTATGTACATAAAACTGTGTTTTATATGCAGGCTCTGTGGTCTTAATCAGAGCTTAAAACACCAAATATTTGTCACTATATTCAGATGTGTATCAGAATTTATCCACTAAAACAGTACTCATTTTCCATTTCCACTTTTTAAATTTTTCTAATGCAGTCTTTAAATGTTGGAATTTTAAATGTAGCAACTATACACAAAAGTACTATGTGCTCTCTAAAAGTAGCTTTTTACATTATGTACCATTACATAAAAAAGTCCAATCCTCTGCTGCCTTGCTAAGGCTTTGAAGATTTTTTTCTTAATTTCACAATGAAGAAGATTCAGTCCAATGCAATAGATAGAATATACCGAGTAAGCTTTCCATCGGGTAGCAGAAGTGGATCTGGTATAATTAAGATGAACTGAAAGGGGTCAAGGGAAGAATCTTTTTATTCTTCTCTGGTGGTCGTCATTAAAAGCATGTGTGGGTTCTTTGTTTGTTTGTTTTCCCTTCCCCTTTTTGGGAATTTCTTAAAAGGAAGGAACCTTCTGGAGGTTGGAAGTCAATCACATGGAGAGTTTGAGGATATATTGCATTATTGATACGGGATCAAATCCTACTGTCAGAGAAGTGGTGTGCTTAGCCTGATCTGCTGCCCCCAACAACAGTAATGGGGCAGGTTCTTCAGGGACAGTGTAGGAACCTGGCTGCTTTTTGAAGTTCGTTCTTTTTATGCTCTCACAGCACTCAATGTTGTTGGATTAGTAATATCAGAGGGTGATTCCAGCATCTTTTTGTAAAAGTTTAACTCTGAGAAGCTCAGCAAATTAATGCCACTTCACCAAGAAACTTGGGACTTACTTCAGTTTCTGCATGTTGTCAGCTAGATGTGAAAGCAGGGGGAGCTCAGCTGTCAAAGGAATAAAGGTTTTAGAGGTGTGGTAGAGGACAAAAATGACTTGTCTGCTGGGTCATAAAGAGATGCTCGCAAAAACACAGTTTGGAAGGAAGAGAGCAGAATATTTTTCTTGAGATGGTTCTGTAACACTTCATCAAAGGTCTGTGAGGTGAGTATGAGACTAAGTGGTAAGTCTATGAATTAACTATAGAAGACAAGCAAAGGCTGACTTTTCTGGCCAAACCAGATTATGCAACAATTCTTACAGCCTAAACAGCTTTGTTGCAACACTTTTCAGAATAGCCTGTGAATGGACTTCTGTAAATTTTTAATCTTTACTGGCAGAAATCTGGGAACTGTGAATAGGTTATTCTTAGGCTGAATTTTGTTAAGGTGTGTAACTGTTTTTTCTTAGATGAATGGTGAAAAGGGTACATCGCTCATTTTACTCAGAAGTTATGCTGAATAGTTAGGCAGAAAAACCTCTTCCTTAAAAAGTCCTAAAGCTGTAAAATGTGTGAGAGAGGGTGTGTTAGGGAATTATCTCTGTGTGCAAGTCCTATCTCTACATTTGTTCCCTAATTATCTGCTAATATGTCAGGAACAGGTTACCAACCTAGACGGCCTCTTTAATGAAGCTAGTGGGTACATGCTTCAATCTAATTGATTTTGGAGAGACTGGTCTCAACCATAAACTTCAGATAAGGATTTTTGTTTTAAAACAGAGACTGACTTTATTTGAGAAGAGAAAATAGTTAAACAAAAAACCATTTTGTTTGTACCACATGTAATTTGGAGTAAATTTGTCATGTACATAAAACACCATTCTAGACAATGCTCAAAAACATCTTTAGTGCGGAATGAGAGGTATCAACCTATATATGGTAGAATTGAGAGGTGACTATCCCACTGTATTCAGTGTTGGTGTGGCCTCACTTTGAGTACTGTGTGCAGTTCCAGGCCCCACAGTCTAAGTAGAATGTGCAGGTTCTTGAATGTGTCCAGAGGAGGGCAACAAAGCTGATGAAAGGGTTGGAAGGAACGTCCTATGATGAGTGGCCGAGGACTTTGGGATTGTCTCATTTGGAGAAAAAGAAGCTAAGGAGTGACCTCATTGCTCTCTACAGCTTCCAGAGGAGGGGAGGTGGAGAGGGAGGTGCTGAGCTCTTCTCCCTGGACAGTGACAGGACACATGGGAATGGTTCAAAGCTGCCAGGGGAGGTTCAGACTGGACATTAGGAAGCATTTCTTTACTGAGAGGATGGTCAAATACTGGGATAGGCTTCCTAGAGAGGTAGTTGATGCCCCAAGCCTGAGGTGTTTGGACAGTGTCCTTAACATGCTTTAACTTTTGGTCAGCCCTGAAGTGTTCAGGCAGTTGGACTAATGATACTTGTAGGTCCCTTCCAACTGAAGAGACTCTATTCTAAATTGCTTTATCCAAGCCAGAATAAGAGCAGTTTAATTGTGGACCAGAATTCCAAAGCGACCTGATTGTAATTGTTTGCTTCTTGCATACCTTAAGTTACAAGGCAAGGATAATCTCATTTGGATACTTTAATTGTTGTTTTAGTTTGTTCCTATTCTGGGATTATAAACAAAATAAATTTTTTTTTTTTTAATTCCTGGCTTTGATTTGGATATTCACCTGGCTAGTTGCTCAAACCAAAAATGGCTAAAATTCACCCTGTAGGTGGCCTTTGAGTGATAATTCTAACGAGAATTCATTTTTAGGGTTAGAAAATATGTATAAGTTGGAGGATGGAAAGAATTTTTAATAGATGCGGAACCAGTAAAACTTCTTCATGAGTCCGTGTCTTCTAAAAGTTATTTGTCAATGAATTTTAGAGACTTGGATATTTTGCTGCTTCAGGAGGTTGCATTCTGAAGAATACTGCTACATTATGGTCCTTGCTATATTCAAATTAGTGTTGATATTTAAGTATTAATAGAAAATTGTTCGATTCTAATCCTGCCCCTTGCTTGTGAAGAAATTTGGGTGAAAGGCTTTACCTTTGTCAGATGAGTGCAAGGGAAAAGATAGCCAACAGTATTTAATGCTGTACTGAAAATAATTTTTAAATTACTCCGAAAATTTGGATCTTCTGTCTTGCCAGTAGGTGGCATTATTGGTATGTAACTTGTAAAAGATGTCTTAAGCTCCTTTCACCTCTTTCATTTTAAAGTTTCACATTTCATGGGCATAAAGAACTTCAGTTTTATTTACATTTTAGATTTGGAGACTGAAAAAAATTAAAGTAAAATGTGAATTTTTAAGGTGTACTTGGACTCTTGAATTTCAACACATAAACGTTCAATTTATATGACAAAAACTGCAGTGTAATGTTACTGTGAATTTTATTTGCAAGATCACACACCCTCATTTTTGGCAGTGACTGGAATTGTTCCCCTGGAACAGAAGTAGAGATCTATTTCAGAGCCTGTGATTCATGCTTTAGCAAACAGATATTTGCCTGAACATTGGTTATAAAATTCCTGTGTATTATTGCAGCTGAGGTAAATCCAAATAATTATTATCTAATGTCAAGCTCAGGAAATAAAGCTGTTGCTGCAAATAGGAATGATATTTTGAAAAGTCTAAAAAGGCTTTTTAAAAATCTAAGGGTAGACCATACAGTTTATTTCAACACAGACTTGGAAAGAATGATTTGTAACAGCTAAAGTATTCCTAGTCGCATCTAAGGATGATATGAATCACCTAAAAGTCTGAGTTATGTAAGAAATTATTTTAAAACTTACTAGTAGCACTCTCCAGGGAATGTCTTTGCGCGCAGAATTGCTGCATAAGCATGTTTTGTTTTCTGAACAGGATGTCGTGACTTAGTCAATAAGCAGAGGTATTGTTACTTGACACAAAACTAGAGACGATATTCTGTGTGTTGTTAAAGCTTATGGTAGACTGATGCCCTCAAAAAGACTTCAGTGTTTTCTGAAAATTAGCATGTAACTAATCATAAAATACCTATAGTGCTTCTGAGAGAGATGTCAAAACTTGAAACTTCACAGTAGTGACATCTGAGGAATCAGCTTCTAGGATATAATTGTCACATCTGTCTTCTTTCCCAGATCTAAGTACACCCTTTGTAGATACTCTGTATGTAATCTCATAATCTAAAACTAGTCAAGTTGATGTTTTTGTGGTAAGGACTGATTTCCTTTGAAGGTGATGTGGACTGGGTGAAAGACACTTTAAATAGCACCTTTAAACAAATGTTTTTATACTAGCTATGTCTTCAAGAGTCCTCTTGTGCTTGAAAGCAACACTTCAGGCTCAGTGGTTTAGGGTAGTTTTTGTACAGCAAGATGTGTAAAAGTACTGTATGCAGTCCTTGAGAGAATGGCATTTGATTTCCATTTCACCTGTATCTGGTGTTAGGGTTAAATGAGATTGTTGTCAAGCATTGTGATGATCACTGTATTGGAACGGGTTGGTGGGTTTGAGACTTCAGTGCACTGTTTCCTGCTGTAATGATTCTTTGAGGTAGGGAAAGAGGTGGAAGTCTACCCCATTAATTCATACAGAAAACTTCTCTTGTTATGATGTTGACGTGCTATCTTGCTGTATCAGAATGTTTCTTTTAGATGTCTTTTAGACATTTCTTTTGTTACCTCTTGTTCAGTGATAGTTGAACAAGAGAAGTTCAGATGGAAGTTGAAGACTTCCGTCAATTTACTTGATTTTGTCCTGACTGCCGTACCAGCTTTCTCTAGCTCTGAAATTCTCACTTTCTGTGCATTATTTCCCGTCTCGACTGTAGATGATATTCTGAGCTCTGCTCCACTGCCGTCCAAAACAGGATTCATCTCTGTCTCGGCTTCAGAGATTGTGCACTTGGTTTGAACTGCATGAAATTTTGGAGCCTTCCACTCTCTAGTGAGCCTTTCGGATTTCATTACTGGAGTCTTCAAGGCACACCTTTACTATTATTATTTCTGTGTACTGGACTGCCATGTTGAGTAATGAACTTAAGTTTTTCCTAAGATTTGCCTTCCTTACCTTTCAGTCTCCATGAGGTCTTTCAGTCTTCACAAGGTCTCCTCATCCCTTTAATAAAAAGCCACAAAACAGGCTTGGGATTTTTGTTAGATTTAAGTTGCTTGGTAATACCTTGAGGAAGAGAGAACCTACAGCCTGGTCACTGGGCAATTTTTGCTGAAGCACTGGAGTTGGAGTTAGCTGTGGAGGTTTCTGTGGTAGCAGAGAAGCCAAGTAAAAGGGGGCAACTAAAACTTTGAAGTGCATGGGATAAATTGCTTTAAGGCATGCTGCTGTCACTTTCACTGACAGCAGCCCAAGCAACTGAATAGAACAGCAATTCTGATTAATGAGAAGTGGTTTAGAAGTAGCTCATCTTTTTATAGTTCTTGCATTTTACTTTTTTTTTTCCGTATTGGAAATAAATGCATTGCCTTGAACAGAATCTAAAGAAAGGGGTTTTTACTTAGCAAGAGGAAGAAAAAATCCACACATGAAAAGGTGCCAAAACTGAATTTATAACATTTTACAGATAATTCTCATAGTTTTTGATGTCGTTTTGTATCAGTCATTTGCATCTTAAGCAGTACAGGTACTGTGGCTTTATATGACTTCTATTCCTATTATCTCTTTCTAAAATTCCCAAAATAAGGAACATAGTATTCCAGAAGGCACTTGGCCTTCTTGAAGTGAGAATCGCTACGGAATCTAGTGTCTGTGTCACTTCCTTAAATCTTCTTATTCATGGAAAGTAGCCTCACTGGTCTTTTTTGGTCTCCCAAAAGATACTCGTTGGTCTCTTCAGCTGATATTGTCTTAGTTATGAGTTTATCAGGTTATTGATAGTAATGTTGTAGTTTTGAAAGCGTAAGTCTCACTTGACTTGTATTGAGACTGGCGTAATAATGTTGCTGCCTTCGAGCTGTGTGACTGTCATCAAGCTAGATTTCAGCTGCTCGGTTAAAACCATCAATCTCAAAGTTTTTAGAGTTTGTAAGTGTGGTTATAAGCAGTTGTACTGTCTGCAAGGTTAATTTTCTTCAGACTTTACTTAAAATAATCCTTTGCTTAACTCCCAACCTTTGATCATGTAGAGCATTTACTACAAATCAGTCTGCTGAACAGGATTTGGTTGGGACTGTGCAGGAGAGGGTAGGAATTACTTTGCATTCTGACAAACCACTCTCTTACTCTGGGCATTCTTTTTGGGGGGTTGTAATAATGCAGAAAGTGCTTGCAAAATTACCTTCTTACCAAATCCCGTTCTCCCACGTACAATATTGCTTCTGTGCTAGCAGACAGATGAGACTTAGTTTGTTCAAGACTGTGTTATCAGGAAGCTGACTTCTTTTTCTGTTGACTTCTGTTACTGCATGGCTCCTGTTGCTCTCTCTTTCACAAGTAAAGAAAACAAAGACTATTTACATCAGCAAATGGCACAGCACCTAGAATGAATGGAATTTCTGCTCCTGGAGCAAGAGGTACCTCAGCCCATCCTCTTGATCTGAAACACCAAATTCAACATCACTACTGTTTTATGAACTGGAGCAATCATCTTTTAGAGAGATCTACTGCTTTGTCTGCAGAGGGCACTCCTTTCTCTAATTTTAGATGTACTGTGTCTTTCTGTGGCATCTCAAGTTATTTAAAATGTTCGTAATTGGCTGTATCATCTGTCCTTTTTTTTTCTGCTAAAATTCTGCAAGAGTTTCTTTCTTTTTGATGGATTTGTTTTTATATGCCAGCAAAGGTCGAGTTCAAAAATTCTACACTAAATGCAGTCAGTAACCAAAGAAGGTTCTTTACTGTATTCTCTGTAGAATGTCTGCTTATCTGGACCAGTTTGTAGACAGATCTAAGTATCAGGTTTTGTTAAAGGGTGCAGCTGCTTTTGCTGTGCAAGTTTTATGCAGCATTACTCCTTGATGATCCCATCCGTATCATTATCTTCTGTTTGGAGGCATTCTGGAACCTTGTGTCAATGAGGTTCTACTTCGTTTAGGGTTTAATGATTGCTTGTGAGTTACTAAGTAGTCTTCCAAGCTGGTGATGTTTGGGAGACTGAGCATTTAAGTAGCAGTTATATCCTTCTGTATAATTTTTTTTTTTTCCCCCTCTCTGGCCTTTTCCCATAATTTTTGAAGTCCTTAGAAGAAAGAAGGAAAAAAACCCAACAAAACAAAGACATGTCAGAACTAGCAGTATTAATAATGTGTTTGTTTTGAAAAGGAAGAAGAGTTGGTGCCAGCAAAACTGTTTGGAAACTTGTGGTTTTAATTTTTACATGCTGTTATGCGCTGTATGTTGGCTACAAGGCACAGGATTATTTGGATTGCAGTGATTGCTGTAAGAGTCACAGTAATTAACAAATGATTAGTAAAATTCCTTTGAGAAACTGAGCTGTCAGTCACTTGCAAAGCTAAGTTAATACAATTATTTCTGCTTGTATACTTACCAAACAAACAGAGAAACCATGTGCACAAAGCCAGTATGAAACCAGAGCATTATGAGCCTTTGATGAAAATGCAGGTGGGCATGAGAAAAATGTTTGTATGTCAGGCAAATGTGAAAATAGCAAGATGCACTTGGGCAGAGAGAAATTGAAAATAACCTTTTCTAAAAACAAATAAAAAACCACCAACCAAGTTCCTTTTTTTTTTTCCCCGGTTGTTGAGCAGTTAGGCTCTTTCCTATTTAATAGGATATCTTTTCTAGGTTGACTTTGACTTTGCTTCAAACTGTGAAGTGCGTGTTACTGTTCTTCTAGTCACATTGGCATTTCCTTGCCAATCAGTTTGTGCTGTAGAGACAGACGTACCTTGCAGTTTCTCTATAGACCCAAGTTGGTTCAGTTGCATGAATTAAAAAATGTAATGAAATATTAATGTAATTAAAAACTTTAAAGAAGCATAGTGTGTACTCTTCCTGTCATGCAGATGGTTTAGTTGCAAGATAGCTATTTGTATTCATAGAATTAAATGAGTAATGTAAGGAGACTGGAGACCATCTAATCTAACCTGACAATCAAACCAGGCTCAGCTTTGAAGCACAGAACCTTCAGTAGTTGAATTTTTCTGTATATCTCCAGGGAACCTTCTAGGCAACCTCTTGCTGTGCTTTACCTTTCTCATTGTGAATTTTTTTCCTCGTGTCTGGTTGGAATATGCTGTGCAGCAACTTGTGACTGTTCCCTCTTTTCCTTTTCTTCCTCTGTGACTCTCCTTTTAATAGTGAAGGCAGTGATTAGATTCTCACAATAACACCCCTTGTTCCACCTTAATTTTCTCTTCCCCAGGCCACGCGCACCAAGCTCCCTCAGCTTCTCCTTGTACGTCATATGCTCCAGTACCCTAGCCATATTAGTGTCTTTCTGCTGGACTGTCTCCTGTTTGTTAATGCCTCTCTTGCACTGTGGGTCCCAAAACTTAGTGGAGTGACCCAGATACAGCTTAAAGAGTCCTGAAGTAAAAGGGAATAATCACATACAGCTCTCCTCTTCCAAATGCATCCCAGGATGTAGTTACGCCTTCATTAGCATGGGCGTGTACTTTTGGGACACATTCAGCTTGTTGTCCACCTAGACCCCCAGGTCCTGTTCTGCACGTCTGCTTCCTAACCACTCCACCCAGACCTCTTTTGCTGCGTGGGGTTACACTGTCATAAGTGCAAGATTTTTGCATTTGTCTTTGTTGAATGTGGGAAAGTTTTTAAGAAATAACATGATAGTTAAAGAATTACTTTCTTTTTTAAAATACCAGAAGAACGAAGGCTTGTGGGTGCATCTGAAGTGTCGATGATCAAGATGATTAGGAAGAGTCTCATGAAAAAACTGTTCTTTCTTAAGTTGTCCTACTGAAGTATTGCCAGACGTTATTTTCTTAGCAAAAAGAGTAATGTGAATGGTTAGAAATTGTCATGGCCAAAGAATTATGTACTTATGAATTCTTGAAGGACCTAGCAGTGGTACTTCTGTCCTGCTAACTCAGTACATGTGTAATTCATACACTACCCGAAGGATAGAAAGCCGCATATCCTGCACCAGTTTCTGAAGGGCTGAGATAACGGCAGATGAGTAAGTCAGCTTCCTGTTAGGCAGCTTGGATGGGTGCCTAACAGAGTAGTAGAAGACATATGGAAAATGTGATAATGGGCAGGAGTTAACAGGGCTTTTCTAGAGGGAGGGGAAACGGAAGTTATGAAGTTATGCCTTTTCAAAGTCATTCTTTGAAAGAGTCAACCATGTGGATAAGGATTATCTAATCAGTGTGATGTCCTTGGATTTCTTAAAGGGGTTTCTGTTGTTATTTTTATTATCAAGGTCCTTAATCAGTCTGTTAAAGAAACTAAGGTGTCATAGAATGGGAAGGTCCTCCCATGGTTTAATAATTGGTGAAAACCAAACTAGATACCATGAGTACCCCAACAGAGCTATTAGCACTTAAGTTATGGTAGGTTATATTATGAAAACGTGGTATCGGTGTTTGGTGGGGAGCAAGCACATTGAATTTTGTGGGATATTTGGAAAGGAACAGGGAATAACATTGAAAATATGCTATAGAGTTACACAGAAACATGGTGTTCCTTTGTCATGAATACTGTGCCCATCCCTGCCCTCTTCAAAAATAAATCTTGAAGGGTAGGAAAACTACACAGTATATGGACAACAAGAACCATCAAATGTGAGGAAAAGTAAAAAAACAGATGACGCATCTCAACTTTGGAAAGCAGTTACAACTCTAGTTTTACACTGGAGATAACAATCTTTGGACAGCTTTGGGGCTTTTTTTTTTTTTAAAGCAGTGAGGAGGAGGTTAAGACATGCTTCAGGAAGCAGAGAAGGAGATACATAAGCACTAATTGCCAGGGTAGTTGATATTGCTTTACTGCATTCTGCAGAGAGGAACACACATAAAATGGGCAGTGAGAGTGATGGGTGTGCTTGAAGGGACAGGAGGGCATAACAGACTTACCTTACAAACTAGACAGCTGCAGGCTTTCTGAAAGAGAACTGCAAAGTTGGTTAATAATGGAATAATGACAGGCTGGTGCATCCTGTTCTCATTTGAGGGACTGAGAATAGGCCCTTGTGTGAAGCTACCAGTTTGACATGATGCAGTAATAGGAGATAGGAAGTACGAGCCTTTTGGAAAACAAGGGCTTAAACAATGTTTGAGTTGTCCTCAACTTTCTGTAGACAACGTGCATGCATGAGAGAGATGGTAGTCATGAAGAACTTGTTAGGGACCTTCCTGATACAGCTGTTGTAAAAATGCTTGCTTATTGCTTCTGTATTGGATAATGGGAAAAGGGAAGAGGAATGGAAGTTGTACCAAGCCCTTCTGGCTTTATAAGGGAAAGAACAGCTAAACCTCTCACCTGACAACCAAATGACAGATGTTTCAGCAAAATAAATGTCTCCAGTGTTTTAACTCGTTTGTCCCACGCTTCTTTTTCTGTGGTCAGTTTTTGTTGCTTCTTTAGTTTTGTTGTGGGCTTTTTTGTTTTGGTTTGGTTTTATTTAAACTGTGGTATGGAGTATCAAATCACTAGAGGGTATCTGGCTTGGTATTTTTTGTAGTTGAATTTTTGGTTTACATGCCTTAAGACTTGCTTACCTGTCAATGCTGCTTGTGGATGGTTTATGAACAGGAAGAGAGCAGCCTTCCCTGCAGGGTTGGTCTGCTGCATTGCATGTGTTTTGCTTAAGTAGTGAATTCTTGAAGACTTCTGTTCTTTAATTCCCCGCCTTCAGCTGGGAGGGGGCACTTAGAAGAAAGTTGGGAATATTCTCTTGGAAAGGCCTGTGCTAGCCAAATGTTATCTCGTGTAGATCAGCATGCCCCAGAAGGGCATGTCATATGCTGGGACATTGGGCATGTTTTTCAGGTGGTGGGGAAAAAGGTTTCAATAGCCACAAAGGACACAGGTGGAAGAGGAGGGGATTATGCTTTCTGTCAGATGACCATTGCCTTTATTACTCTGCTTTGAGAGAAAAATGAGAATACAAGGAACTTAAATGTTTACTTCAAATGTGTAAATGCTACGTATATTGCCTCTGTGCAGTTCAGAGCTGGTTTCTGTTAATATGTGTTTGTAGTATAGATGAAACTGGAATTGCTGAAATAGTACAATGTGGCTGACCTGAAGCTATCTACTTGTATTTGTTTTAGGGGTTGTTTCTCTATTGGCTGTTCATCCTTCTACAGTAAATACGCTTGGAAAACAGCTCCTGCCAAAAACATTCGGACAGTCTAATGTCAACATTGCACAACAAGTGGTAAGGAGACTTTGTGGGTTTATTTATTGCTTGTATTATTGCTTACACATACTGTAAATCTGCCTTGTAGCTTCATAGTCAGTATCCCTTGTCATGGGCAGAGAGTCTAAGCTTATTTCTTGTTTTAATAGACTTAGGCTAAAACGAATGTTCTTTTGCATCAAGAAATGTAAAGATTATTCTCAAATCAACAGACACCTGAAAATTCAGGGGGCTAGTCTTGCCACTTAAAATTAGTAGCTCTTTCAGATTCTGCTTTGAAATCTGGCATAGGGAAATGTAAATGAAGTGCATGAGTACATTTCTATTGAAATTGAAGTTAGGTGGAACAAAATTGAAAACAAAGCTACATTTCTTCAGACATTGAAGCACCATGTCCACCAAGCTCAAGTTTCCTGAGTAAGAAATCAAGCAAAGGAGGCAGGAAACCTACATGGATATGCAAGGAGCTTCTTGAAAAAAAAAGAAAAATGGAAGAAGGAAATTTACAGAATGTGGAAAATGGACTGGTCACTTGGAAGGAATATAGGAACATTGTCAAGGTATGCAGGGACACAGTGAGGAAGGCTAAGGCCCACTTGGAATTAAATCTGACAAGAAATGTCAAAGATAACAAGAAGGGCTTCTTCAGGTACATTGGTAGTAAAAGGAAGACTAGGGAAAATGTGGGCCTGATGCTAAATGAGGTGGGAGCCTTGGTACAGAGGATACAGAGAAGGTGGACTTACTGAATGTGTTCTTCGCTTCAGTCTTTACTGCTAAGGCTGGCCCCCAGGAATCTCAGTCCCTGAAAGTAAAGAGAAAATCTGGAGAAAGGAAGACTCTACCTTGGTCAAGGAGGATTGGGTTAGAGATCATTTAGACAAGTTGGAAATCCACAAATCCATGGGCCCTGATGCGATGCACCCATGAGGACTGGGAGAGCAGATGGATCTTTGAAAGGACTTGGGGAACAGAAGAGGTGCCTGAGGACTGGAGGAAAGCTGGTGTCACTCTGGTCTTCAGAAAGACTCAGGAAACTACAAAACTAGTCAGACTTACCTCCATCCTTGGAAAGGTGATGGAACAGCTCATTCTGGAGGTCATCGCTAAGCATGTGGAAGAAAAGAAGGTTATTGGAAGTAGTCAGCATGGGTTCACCAAGGGGAAATCGGGCTTGACTGATAGTCTTGTATGATGACATGACTGGCTGGGTAGATGAGGGGAAAGCAGTGGGTGTTGTTTACGTCAACTTCAGCAAGGCTTTTGTCATTGTCTCCCATAACATCCTCATGGGTGAGCTTAGGAAGTGTGGGTTAGATGAGTGGACAGTGGGATGGGTTGAGAAGTGGCGGAATGACAGAGCTCATAGGATTGTGATCAGCAGTGCAGAGTCTAGTTGGAGGCCTGTAGCTAGCTAGCAGTGTTCCCCAGGGGTCAGTACTGGGCCTGGTTTTGTTCAACATCTTTGTCAATGACCTGGATGAAGGGATGGAATACACCCTTGGCAAGTCTGATGATGATACAAAACTGGGAGGAGTGGCTGACACACCCTAAGGCTGTCTTGCCATTCAGTGAGGGCAAGCGTAAAGTCCTGCACCTCGGGAGGAATAACCCCATGCACCAGTACAGGTAAGGAGTTGACCTGTTAGAAGGCAGCTCTGTGGAGAAGGACCTGGGAGTGCTGGTGGATAACAGGTTAACCATGAGCCAGCAGTGTGCCCTTGTGACCAAGAAGGCCAGTGGTATCTTGGGTTGCATTGAGAAGTGTGGCCAGCAGGTTGAGGGAGGTTCTCCTCCCCCTCTACTCTCCCCTAGTGAGGCCACATTGGAGTCCTCTGTCCAGTTCTGGACTCCCCAGTTCAAGAGAGACAAGGAGCTACTGGAGAGAGTCCAGTGGACGGCTACAAAGATGATGAGGGGACTGCAGCATTTCACTTACGAGGAAAGGCTGAGAAACCTGGGGCAGCTTAGCCTCGAGAAGAGGAGACTGAGAAGGGATCGTACCAATGTTTATAAATATCTAAAGGGCAGATGTCAAGAGGATGAGGCCAGTCTCTTTCCAGTGGTGCCCAGTGATAGGACAAGGGGCAACGGGCACAAACTGGAACAGAGGAAGTTCCACTTAAACGCAATGAAAACCTCCTTTTCCTGTGAGGGTGATGGAGCCCTGGAACAGGCTGCCCAGAGAGGTTGTGCAGTCTCCTTCTCTGGAGATATTCAGAACCCACCTGGATATGTTCCTGTGTTACCTGCCCTATGTGAACCTGCTTTAGCAGACGTGTTGGACTAGGTGATCTCCGGAGGTCCCTTCCAACCCCTACCATTCTGTGATTCCTAGTGCTTAATTTATATATTCTTTTGCATAAATACTTTTTGCGAGCTTTGTGTGAGGTACGTGAAATTAGAGGTTTTAAAGAATCTAATGATGCAATAGATTAATACATAGGTTATGAGAAGTCAGTTTTACGGTGATCAAAATTAAAATTTGGTGATCTGAAAGGAGTTGGCCTCAATTCACCTTCTGGAAAGCAACTGTAATGTAAACATCTGAAATGGAATGTCTTACATTTGGGTTTCTTCTTGATAGGAAAGCAGTTTCCCATCTGCCTTGCCCAACTCTAAGATCAAAGGAGTATTCTATAATTGAGGCTGCCTGAACCTACAACCTGCACCGCTTCAACTGCACAGCCCAAGTGCAGGTCATTCCCTGGGCTGTATCTCCTGCAGTGGTGGGGAATTGACTACTTTTAGCAGCCACTTGGATGTTAAGAGTGTAGCAAAGTGAGATTAACTGAAGGAAACTGCTCCTTCAATGGGAGTTGTTTTATCAATACATTTTCAGAGTAGTTAGGCATTCTTTAAGTTAAATTCAGTAACCAGCAGTAGGAGGAGATTAGTTAACAACAGGTCATAGGCCATAATGGCACAGAGGGGCTCCCTTCTAGGCATTATGGTGAGATTGTGTTGAGATTGTGTAATGTCATGTTAAAAATTAAATGTTCTTTCAGGTAACTTTAAAAAAAGTACCAAAATTAAGGTATAATAACAAAATTACAAATCATCTGATGCTTTATAAAACTTTCAACAAGGAGTAAATTAATGTTTACAACTATGTTTATATACATATGAATCCTTGTGTCTTCCATAACAAGTTCAGTTGACAAGTCCTCATCTATATTATCTCTGATTAATTTTACATGGTAATATTATTACAAAAACATGATTCTGAAATAACTACTTTTAATGTTGGTTTTGTGAGTATGATTACTGTGGGAAATTTACGTTTGCAGTCAATTTTTTCAGCACTTCAAGCCTTACTACAAATACGTTAGCATTATTTTTTGTTTTGTGAAAGAAGTAGCCCGTATCAGCGCGATGTTTATCATTACAAAATTAGATGCTCAGTTGTATGTTGTTAGAGAAGAGATGGAAGTTTAGTTTTGTATGTATAGAGAGAGAAATTTTGGGTAAATTTCTGCTGAGTTTACAGTTCTGAAGGGGATAGCAAGAACTATTTTTAAAACTGCCTATAGAACCCTGAGAATTAAGAGGAGGTAACTTCTCTGCCAATGTGCAAAATGTTCTTGGGAAGCAGTTGAGAAGTCGGCTTGTGACCCTGCTCAGCTTTCTAATCTTTGACTCGTAAAACCAGGGTTTTAATTCTTAATTTTCTGAGCTTCTGTTCAGGTAGTCTGTTTTTTCCTTCTTAATACTGTCCCCATGTAAGTCTGGTGAAGTGGAGCGTGTGGGCTGTCTTGCTATTTTCTCTGTTGTCCTGATCTTACTCATCAAGGAATTAAACTGTAATCTTGTTCTCTTTTGAAATCAGGAAAATTCAGAGAAACAGCAGGCATTTTTTTCTACTTTTGCTCCTTCCCACCACTCCCTCTGTTTTCTCTAAAACCATCCTCTCTAATTCTATCTATAAGCTTTCATTTTAGAGTATTCCTAGTGACTCAATACTGCTTAATTCTTTTCATTCAATGTCATGGTTATTTATGAACTTGTGGGTAAAAGGTAGGGGCATTAACATGTCTATTAAGGAGCCAATAATACTCAGTAATTCCTTAGAAGATTCTGAAGCTCTAGACCATAGAATCTTCCTTAATAATGAGTATATTAAAGCATATAATTCTGGCTAGTTTGCAGACTTTTGTGAGTTAGAATGGGAATGAAGAGCAGATTTTGAACGTATTAAATAACCTTCACTTTTCCACTCTAGAAATGAGCATGTGAAAATTGTACACGCTTCCATTTATTCCTTTGTACTGTTGGGTATGTCAAGGCACTGCCAAGCGCAGTAGGTAGTGTTTGCAGGTTTGCTGCTGCCAAATGGTTTGTTTTTCTCCCAACTCTAATTCCACCCCCTCACCTGTACTAGCTTGGCTCTTATCTAGCTGCACAGTTGTATAAATTCTGGCTGTGGCACCAGGGTGATGGTGGGGGCTGCTTGTGGGATTAAGAAACTAGGGAATTGAGTGGGACCCTCTAATTTTAGCCTCTGCGAGAGAGGTATTGAATCATCTTTTCTAGTCCTCCATAACTGCATCCTAACAGCTTTCTTCTGTTCTCTGTGTTGACCACATTACTTGAACAGTGCACGGGTGGTTTTTGCTGTGTTTTGAGACATTTGGTGAACCAGACCAGCCAGTAGCAGAACTGGTAGTAATTTTTTCACGGGGTGAAAGAAACCTAGTTCATGTGTGTCCTATGCCTGCTTGGAGTCCCCCACCCTCATTCTGTTTCCCACAATCAGAAGGTTTGGTCATGAACAGTAGTATAGGAGATTAGTTGACTTTCCATAAGAATTAGAAACGTTTAAAGTATGGAACAAAGCTACTGGAAAGGGGAGAAGGACCTACGATTTTCCAGCTGTAAGAAGGGGATGTAACAAACTTGTATGTTAACTAGAGAGGTGGCATCATATAGGGAAAGTATTTGGGGAAAAAACGCAGCTGTTTGTCCTTCCAGACAGCTGAAATAATGAACATGTAGTAGACACTAGACTACCTTTTCATTCTACATTTAAAGGTTGCTCAAATTTTGATGTGCTTTAACTTCCATGCAGTTTTTCTATTTCACTCTTATTGAGGCTAAATTATTGAAGCTAGCTTGAGGAAGAAACTTCGGGTTTTGTTGGTGAGGCAGAATGTGGCTTCAGGAAAATACAGCAGACTTGGGGTGGTCAAGAGTTCAGGTTCATTTGATGTTTGTTTAACTTACCTGATGTCATGGATAAAACCTACTGTTTCCACTGGGAGGTAAATGTACCCCCCCAAAATAGGCATATCTTCCTACAAAATAGAAATATACAGTATCATTTTGTTTTTCTAAATATGTATTCTCTAGCAAGTTGCATTTATAACATTTCAGAGATTCAAAAAATCTGCAAAAGTGGAGTTCTTCTTCAGCTAGTTTCACAGATAAGGAGAGCGTGGCTCTGCATGGGAATGTGTGTATTGCTCATGATCAGATTAGCACATCTTCAGGACTACTTACCTCTAAGCTGGAAGACTGTGGTCAGCCAAGTGTGTGCTCATAACGTATCCAGAATGTTCTTTGCCTAAACTGGTCTCACTCACTGCAGTGATAAAGAAAGCTGGCCCTTACTCTTCCCAGCCTGCCTCATAGTTGTTTTGGTTTTGAGTCTGTAATGTAGAGAATGACTGCAGGAGAGAATTTGGCCCTTCTTGCAACAGCTTTTCATTCTCTCTGCTTCTACAGATTTTCAGAACTTCTGGTTCTGTATGCTCTTATTTTAACTGTAATTTGCTGCAACTTCTTTATACATAGTCTGGTAGGGCTGGATTTTTTCCTCCCTTTTTTCCCTTTTTCATTTAGGGGGGAGAGGACATGTATGTTTTGATCTGGTCTAAATTGCTGTTGACTAATGATAAGAAATCCAGCAAGTGTGAAAAGCTTATTTAAGAAAGGATAAAGCAAATCCTCATTACTTAGAGAGTGTTCCAACTATATAACCTGTAGTCCGAAGGGGTTTTGTGCTAGTGTGTTTTAATTCAGTGAGTCTAATAGAAATAGGTAGGAAAAAAGTTTTAGTGTTGTTTGGATAATGCATCATTTGAATTGTGCAGCATATTAATATCTTGGAATACTTACCATTTTCCAAATTATTTTATTGTTACTGTAGGTTATTGGTACACCTCAGAGACCTTCAGCAACAAATACTATACTGGTAGGAAGTCCACATACACCTAACACACATTTTGTATCACAGAATCAGACTGCAGATTCTTCGCCGTGGTCTGCTGGGTGAGCAATATAAAAGTTACAAGGGGTTAATAAACTGTTTGGAACTTTTGTTCTAAATGTTCACGGTGATGATATATGTACTCATCAGGCTAGCAGTGTGAGAGAGACAGTCTGTTTACCTTTCCGTCAAGAGCACTTCAATATTAAAGTATACTGTATTAAAATCAAGACAAGAATGAATACCCCCTCATTTGTCATAAAAGGAACTAGAGTATTTTCTGTAAACTCTTGACAGATATTCTCATGTTACTTACATTTAGAGAATTCAGCTCTGAAAAGGACACAGGAATTCTCTTAACTTGATTCCATTTTTAATTTGGCATTTCTGTTTTGCTAATGTATTTCAAAAAAAGTAGAATATCTTTCAGATTGAACAAGTGTATCCCCGAGTATTATTTGAAATAAAACTATATAGTCCTTATTGGGAAAAAGTGTTAGACACAATGAATGCATTCTTTTGGTATCTTTTCTCATGCAAGCTTGTTTTTACAGGTCTCTTGTAAAATGTAGTTGCTTTAAGACTAAATTTATCATCAATGTCTTGATATACATAAATACATTTCTACTTTGGAATTATGCAGTGGAATGAGATGTAAAAAATTGAGAGGTTCCATTGCTGGTACTAATTATCTTGATACTTGGGTTTTTCCTCAAGTTACAAGGAACTTTTTCTTCAAAAGATATGCAGAAAACTGTTTCACTTTTTGAAGTTTCCATAGCAACTTTATATACTGTATAGCTTCAAATCTGTGTTCTAGTAGTAGTGTAATGTTTAGTGAATTTGACCAATATCAAACTTTGTCTGTTCAGTCAGTATTGGACTTGCATAGAAAATGATCAATCAGTCTAATTCTTTTGTCATCAAACTAGATGGGATATTAAAAAAAAGACCAAAAAAAGTTATCTTGTAATTCACTTTTCATATTTTAGTGTACATTCCTCTGTCTCTTGTCTTGAAGATTGGAAGGTTTGCTTTATTGACCCCTTCAAGCAATATCCCTATTGTTAACATACTATCTGATCCTGGAGCTAGCATGGTTGCCAAAAGAATGAATTTTTACTGTGATTCAGCATCAAGATACTAGAATTGTTAATTACTGTAAATTGTAGGGGAGGGGAAATTATAGGAAAAAATGTTGGGAAGGGACGAGAAGCAGAACAAAAGGGAAGGTCTGGGGTTTTTTTACAGCAACGTGCCTATATTTGAAAAAGAGAGATTAAATATTCCAAAGTTCAGATCTTCTTAAAATATATATTATGCATATATTTAGGAAGCGGAACAAAAAAGGAGAGAAGAATGGCAAGGGTTTACGTCATTTCTCTATGAAGGTTTGTGAGAAGGTACAAAGAAAAGGAACCACCTCATACAATGAGGTGGCAGACGAGTTGGTTGCAGAATTCAGTACCACTGATAATCACATTTCACCAAATGAATCAGTAAGTACATGGGAGCTCAATTACATGTGAACTGACTGGGGGAAGAGAGTTTTCTTTTGAGATTCTTTGTATTTCTTTTCCTACTGCTAAATGAAACAGTTCAGACGTTACCTAAGTTTACCCATTTACTGTAATATATTTATTTTCAAATGTTTTTGTCACAGGTATGTTTTTGATTAATGCACTATGTCTACAGCAGGCTTATGACCAGAAGAATATTAGACGACGTGTCTATGATGCCTTAAATGTCCTTATGGCCATGAACATTATCTCTAAGGAGAAGAAGGAAATCAAATGGATTGGTCTACCTACTAACTCGGCTCAGGAATGTCAGAATTTAGAGGTATATGTATTAGGAAGTTCACAGTGTCTTTGTGTTTGAGTAGTTGTTTACAGCTTTAATATGTTCTGATGCAACATATGCATGTCATCCTCTGAGACAGCAACGTAGAATAGTATTGTCCCTTTTTGACTCCTTTTATTTTATTTGTATTTACGGAATGTACAGTTTAACTTTCAGATTGTTTGGGGTTTTTTTTTTTAAATTATTCTACGTCAGAAACACTGTGCTCTGTCACAGATTCACAATATATGTCAAACGGTTCTGGGTGGAAGTTAATCAAACAGAGATTAATGTGTATTTCCAAGATAGCTGTAATAGTGCTCAAGAGTCAGGAAGATTTTTTTCCTCCAGATGCCAGACAGATAATATGTTTGTGATGACAGATGTTGCATGTAGATCAGCATATATATATGCATGGCTCCTTTGTTGTTGAAGGTCTTACATGTTTCTGATATTTGTCTTACATGAACATGTCAGACTTCTTTACTGCATGTCTTGGGTAAGAACTAGAATGATATATACTGAAAAGCATACATCGATTCTGGCAGGTTTTTTTTTTTTTTTCAGTATCCTGAGATTTGCAGGATGATAAGTTACCACAGTTTACTGAAGTTGATTCACTTTATTAGAATAGAATGAGACTTTGTATTTGTTCTTAATAAGTATTTGTATTTATTATTAATAAATCTACATTCCCTTCAGTGGTACTAAAAAAAAATCAGTGTAGAAGCTGACAAATAGGGGAAAAAAAAATGAAATCTATGTACAAAGGACTAATTATGGAGACTGTTTGATACTGGTAGTTGATTTTTCAATTAGTACTCGAATTGCTATATAGATAAAGAAAACATAGCGTATCAGTCAGTCTGAGTTTTATTTAAATACTGAGCATCATAAGTGAAAAGTGTTAGTGAAGGTAAGAGACTGATAATTGGGGCATAAACAGTAAGGTGAATATGGAAGGTAAGGTGGTGGTGGTTTGAAGATGACAGCGCTGGGTGCTGAACAGAGAACTAGCTAGCTGGGGAGGATTTTAGAAGTAGATCTCTTTGGATCTGTCTCACAAAGTATGGCATTGCCAGTAATGTTGAAGCAAAAGAAAAGTGTGGCTCACTCAGCTGGGTTTGATGTCATGATTGGGAAGGTCCTGAAGAAGAGTAGGACAATATTAGTACTGAAGTAAAAAAAAAGAAAAACAAACACCACTTTAGAATGTAATAAGGCACAGTGAAAGTTCATGTGTTTAAGATGGGAACAATGATAACTTCTGATGCCAAAGTGAGAACTTAACTGGATGTCCCAGGAGGAGGAAAGAGTTCTGTTAACCATTGAATAATTGAGCCACAAGTGTAATATAGTCTTAAAAGTAGCAAAAATCCTAAGATGTATTGAGCTTACTTGAGGAAATGTCAGATTTCTTCCCTTCCCAGTTATTGCTTCATGAGTGTTCTACTTCCTGGTTCTGCAAGCCCTGTTGACATTTAAATTATTAGTGACATTACCTGGCAAGTTTTACAGTAAGATTATTTTTAATGAGTTTGTGGAGGCTAAGGTTTAATTTGTGAAATTGCCCTCCACCAAGTTTGTTTTTCTTTTTAATCTTTTGAAACTTGAATTTTGTGTGGAAATTAGAATATTTGGTAAAATATGTCCTGATAACGCAGAATGAGAGAGTGTGGGCAATTAAGGTCTATATCTTGAAACAATATGGAAAGCAATATAGCTTATATGTGTGTGATGGGAAAATATCTCAGGTGAGTTGTGGGCAGTTTTTTTGGGCAGAGGTGGTTATTTGACTTACTTTCTAATGGTACATTGTAAGACTTGGTCCTAGCTCTTTTTTTCTTTTAAAAAAAAAAAAAAACACACGCTTTGAGTGTGCTTTCTGATGAGCTCTCTTTTTACTATATCAGGTAACCCAGCATTTTCAGCAGATTCTTGTCATCTTGCTGTCACACTTCTTCTGATCCTTTATAATTTGAGTAAAAGTCCTTGTGGGAATCTGCTGGTGAGATTCCTCCGTTGAGAAAGCTGTTTATTTCCTACCACTTTGTTTCTTATCTTTTATGTTATTATTTAGTATGTATTGAATACTATAAGCACTTAACCTTGGGCTCCATAGCAGCATCATTTCTTTAAGCATCTTTGATGGATCTTCTCTGATACCTTCAATATCAGTAGACTACATAAGTGGATCCTTCTAGTCTACATGCTCTTTGCCCCCTTGGGAGAATTTGGATAATTCTTTGAGGTGTAACTACCATTTGCAAAGATGTTTTTGCCCTTTCCCCATTATATTGTACTTTGTTCCCCAGTGTCCTAATTCAACTCTTTGTTACAGCTTTCATCAGTAGTGCTGATGTGCGTCTTGATAGTTTGATCTCTAAAATATTTGTGGAAATTTAATGATTGACATCATATGTCCTACTTCCACTTCTCTGGAACTGAAATTATTTTAAGGGAAGAAAATGTTACAAAATACTACTCAAACCCAGCAAACTAAGCAATCCTTTTTCTGTCTGAAGGTGGAGAAACAGAGAAGACTTGAAAGAATAAAGCAAAAACAGTCTCAACTACAAGAACTCATTCTACAGGTACAGTCAAGGTACTCTTGTCTATAGGGCAAGGTAACTTATATCTGTATTCCTGTTGTTTTATCTCAGTGAGGGATGGGAAACTTCAAAGAATATTAGAGGTGAATTTCAGGATAAGATGTATGCTGTTTTGATACAGTACTGTAGTTTAACGGGGACCATTCTGTTAGGAAAGCCAGCAACCTTCCATGAGTTGTGATGACTTCTTTTGCAATTTCAAGTACGTTTAAACAGTATTTATGCTGATGGGAGCTGTAATTCATACCTCTGAATTTTCCAGTTCAGTCCTGGTATCTAGAATGTTTTTCTGTGTTAGAGGCCGTAGGTAAAATGATGTGACTGCAGAGGTTGACTGCCTTTCTGGGATGTTGCTGCCTCTGCTGTGTAAGTGGCTTAACTGCTGTGAAACAGTTCCTGAACTCCTTCCCAGATATCTCCTAGTACACTGGGGGAAGCAGCCGTCTATCTCCTAAGTCACTGTGCTGCTGGTTCACCTGAATTTATCCTGTAGTATTGCATTACCTGCTCTGTAGGAATGAGAATCACAGGGAGGGTGTGCAGAAAGTAAGTACAGTGAGCTGTGGGACAGCAGTCTCAGCAGTTGTCTGGTTTTTAGCAGCCTCTGTGTTGGCTTTGGATTTTGTTTCTAATTCCTGCTTATTTCATTTGATTCCATGACCAGAAAAGTACTTTTTCTTAGTTTGCTGGCTTACTGTAAGATTTATAAGGTGAGTTTCAATCATTAACTTGAGTTTTCAGTTCTTAGAATTGCTAATCTTTAAAACATGAGCATTCCATTTTGAAAAGCAGTTTTGGTAAGGTGTGAGAGTAAAGTCACTAATCTTAGATGAGTAATTCAAAAACCTAAAGTCAGGCATTCAGATCCCAAATGTTACCTGTTTTTTAGCATATAATTTCAGCAAAATTACAGTATTAATTATTCAACTGTTCTTGTGGAGTGCAGTAGGTAGCAGGAATAGTAAACAGAGTGGAAGTAGGATGCTATATGAAAATTCATTTTTCCAGTCGTTCTCTTCATTCTGTCAAGGATCTGTCCAAGGAACTGTCCTGATGTAGTTATTAAAACATGCTTCCCCCCCCAGTTAAGTTTTACTGTGTTGTATTTTTAAATACTATCATTTTTATCTCTTCTTGCATCTTAACGTGCAGGAATACGGTGAACACTCTCTGTCCTTTTCTGCATTTACTTGCAGCAACCATTGCTGGTATTCTTTATCTGAGGGATTTTTTTGTTAACAGGATATTAAAGGTTTAATTCATCCTTTCATATAACTTGCTTTTTCTAGCAAATTGCCTTCAAGAACCTTGTTCAGCGAAACCGTCAAGCAGAACAACAGGCAAATCGACCGCCACCTTCCAATTCTGTCATCCATTTGCCATTTATCATTGTGAACACCAGCAAGAAGACAGTGATTGACTGCAGTATTTCAAATGACAAGTGAGTTACCAAGAGCCAGATTAAAAAATTTGTACAGCTGTGAGTTTTATGTCCATGCTAAACTGTTCATCTAGATTTGTTAAAAATGAAATACAAGTAAATTTATTTATGCCTTCTGTGGATTGTGAGCATGCATTTCAGACAGGTAAAACTTGGTCAAGTTGAATAGAAACAATTTTATAGAGCTTTGTAATAAATAGTATCATTGCATTCACATTTAATGACTTATTTAAGACTTACTATCTAGAGATGTCAGAAGCAAAGTAAGGCAGGTCTACTGAAGTTTTAATCATACTTTGCCAAATAGTGTTTTCCTTTGGCTTTAACACTATGAAATGCAGCCAGCAGAACTGAAAATGGATTTTGCTTTCAGAACTGCTGTTCTCTTGTTTTGGTTCAAAAAGCTAGGTTTTTCACCTGCTAAATGAAAGCTGAATGTAGCAGTGGTTTCTCCGTACAGTATTAGCTTACCAGAAAAGCTTAAAAGCAAAATGTTTAATTAAAGCTCTGTATATGTCAATGATTTATACAGTGTGTGTAATTACAATTTCAGTCATTTGCTATCAAATACATAGATCATGAAAAATTTGAATACTTAACGTGATGTGTCACTAACACTGTGTTTTATGCTTTTGAAATGCTACAATTCCTGAAACTGGAAAAATAATTGAAGTCATTAAATCTAATTGACACATTTTTTCCTCTCCAGGTTTGAATATCTATTTAATTTTGACAACACATTTGAAATTCATGATGATATAGAAGTACTAAAACGAATGGGAATGGCTTGTGGGCTAGAATCTGGAAGCTGTTCAGCAGAGGACTTAAAAATTGCGAGGAGTTTGGTTCCTAAAGCTCTGGAACCATATGTGACAGGTTTGTTACTCCAAGAAGATTTGTTTTGTTTTCCCCCGTCTTACAAGACTCAAGGAAAAAACACGGAAGTATCTAATTCCACTGCTTTGTAATGAAGATTCCTAACAAGTTTTCAAATATATGTGCTTTTTAGTATACCTTAGGAAACAAATAACATGGAGGTTCATAGACAATGGGCTGTCCCTTTTTGCAGAACTACATCTGGCATTATACCACCCAAGTAGATCTTTGCAACGTGTAGTTCTTTTAAGAGGACAGTATTTATAGTTGATTCACCTGCCAAGGCAGAAGGTAGTAAATGCACACATGGGCATGACTTCATTCTGTATTGTTTTATCATTTTCATTATATAAGAATACTGAAGATGTCTGACTTGCTCACTTCAAAATAAAATGTGGGGCTTTTTAAATGTATTTTGAAATTTTGCTATTGTGCTAGCTTCTTGTTTTTTAATTATGCTAGTTTAGATATAGCATGCGAATATATTTTGTTGTTTTGGTTGCCAGACTTCTTTTCTGGTCTTTGAAAGGATTAAGCATTTCCACTAAATTAAATGAGCATGTTTTGAAGTATTCTTGCAAATATGTATTGTTCGTTTTACAGAAATGGCTCAGGGATCAATCAGCAGTGTGTATGTCACATCTTCATCAGGTTCTGCATCAAATGGCACAAGATTTTCAGCCAGGTGAGAAGAAATTATCGATTAGGTTTTTTAATCTGTGAGCATCAAAGGACCTTAATTAAAGATTAAATACTATGTGATACAGGTTCTGTTTTGATTCGATGTGATGTGGATATGTGTTTAAGTTTATTCTCAGATATGACTTTTACTTAAGTAGTGGTGGTTTTTATCAGTGTCATTAAAGAAACCTTTTCCTGGATAGTGGAAATTAAATTGACTAGTCTGATGTTAATCTTGAATGTATTATTTTTGTTTAGTTTTGAGTTTGTGAGAAGAAAACAGATAATTACCTAAAGATATAGTCATATATTCGTTGGCCATTAATGTCTAACTTAAAAAAAGGTTTTGGTCATTGGATTTTAAACAGCATCAGAAGCTGGTAGAGTGATAAACCGTAACTTATATTTAACTTTGTGTGGACGTATGTAATTTCTGATCTTAACTATCAGTTTTCTCTTGCTCTATAAGACTCTTTTCCTTAGGTAGTCACTACTCACTAGTTTCTTGCTGTTGCATTAATCTAAAAGATGTCCTGTAAGCTCTACCACATTGTAAGATGAGTCAAATATCATTGAACTGTTTAACGAATACTGGAATTGAGCAAGATGATTAGCTGAACAAATTCTCTGCAAAAGGGTTCATTTTTTACCAGTTGTTTCTGTTGTGTCCAGAAACTTAACCTTGTCTGAAAAGTTAGTTACATATCTGTTGTACATGTCATGCAACTAATCCAATCTGGGCAATTTTGGAACCGCAGAACCATTTGGGTGGAAAGGGATCTTCAATGATCATCTTGTCCACCTGTCCTGCCATAAGCAAGTGAATCTTTCACTAGATCAGGTTGCTCAAAACTCTTTCCAACGGTATTGGGGCCTCCACAGCTGCTCTGGGTGACCTGTTTCAATGTCTCACCACCCTCATCTTAAAAAAATTTCTTCCTTATATCCAGTCTAAACCTACCCTCTTTCTGTTTAAAACTGTTGGCCCTCATTTATCTACTGCAGGCTCTGGTAAAACACCTTTCTCCAAATTTCATATAAGCTCCCTGTAAGTACTGGAAGGCCACAGAGATCTCCCCAGAGCTTTCTCTTCTTCAGGCAGAACAACCCCAACTCTTCTTTCACCTTTCTTCATAGGAGAGGTGTTCCAGCCCTCTGACCATTTTCATGGCCCTCTTCTGGACCTGCTTTACCAAGTTGATGTCTGTCTTGGTTGGTTGGGTTTTATTTGTTTGCGTTTCTTTTTAAACTAGAAAATAAAAGCATAATGAGGAAAAGAAAAAATAAAGTTAAAAATAGAGCATATATAGTTTGCCATGTACTGGGTACCCCAGAGCTGGGCATAGTACTCATGGTGCAGTTTCATGAAGGCTGAGTGGAGGGGCAGAATCCCCTCCCTCAGCATGCTGGCCATGCTTCTTTTTATGTAGCCCAGGATACAGTTGGCTTTCTGGGCTTCAAGTGCACATTGCCAGTTCATGTCCAGTTTTTTGTCCACCAGTATCCCCAAGTCCTTCTCCACAGGGCTGTTCTCAAACCATTCATCCGCCAGTTGGTACTGCTACCTGGGACTACCCCAACAAGTGTGCAGGACCTTGCACTTGGCCTTGTTGAACTTCATGAGGTTCAAATGAGCCCACTCCTCCAGCCCAGCCTCTTCCCTCTGCAGGTGCATCTTCATCTCCTCCTCCAGCTTCTTGCAGCTAA
>JAVSBS010005424.1:0-30639 GCA_033124195.1 Coracias cyanogaster
GGATCTGGCCCAAAAAAAGCAGAACCAAGGTGCAAGGTCATGAGCTGAGCAAGCAGGATCCCTCATCATGTGGGCATAGTTGGCGTGCCTCAGTTTCCCCATCTCTAAAGTGGATTAAATGAATAATGAGGTGGACGGTAGAGGTAGGTCAGCTTAAGTATTAATATTTGAATAAAAGAAAGGCACTCTCTTAAGTACCTCTTGCTCGCACACATATATATATGTATTTCCCTCTCATACTTGGGCTCAGCATGAAAGCAGTCAAGGAGGAGCCCGCTTTGTGCCGAAGGACTTTGTTCAGGGCTTCACTTAGTGAGAACACCAAGATGTATTAAAATCTAAAGGGGAAAATCATCTTTAAGGGGGGGAAAAAAAAAAAGAGAAAGAAAAGGACCCAAGTCAATTTGACTTTCATGAGACACCACTTGAATTTTATATATATTTTTTTTAAGCTTCCACACAAAATGGCAAATCGTCTAAAATTAGATCTAGGGAACTATTTTATCTGCATGAGGAAAAAGGGCTGTTTGATACCGCGACGGTGTAATAGGGAACTTCTCGGCTTCCCAAACACATTAGGAAGATGCTTTTGATTTTGTTCCCTTTTGTCCTCCTCTTGTCTTGGCAAGCCCTCAACTTGCTATTTAAAGAAAAATTAAGAGGTGTTCTCAGGCCTGGCTAAGCCCAGCGTATAGATTTTGTTTTAAGATAAAAGGTTGGACTGGGGAATTTGTGTTACGTGCTTTAACACAGCAGAGGAGCACTGTAGAAGCAGTCCCACCACTGACGCCGTTCCCAGGGCTGATGTTCCTTGTCCATCTCTCCCAGCAGCATTTCTACCCTGCAAGTTGTCAGGTTCTGCCCAGAAGACGTTGGAATCAGTGAATCCTTGGGTTCACAAAGACCAGGACAGAGGAGGAAAAGACCATAAACTGAAGAGGCTCCTACGTCTGTTTCAGCTGCAAAGTCCTAGGGAAGGTGAGGAGATCTACCTTGCAGATGTTGAAGCAATAGAATAAAAGGAAACAACTTCAGGTTGAACCAGGGGAGGTTTAGGTTGGACAATTAGGAACAATTTCTTCCCAGAAAGGGTTGTCAAACTGCCCGGGGAAGTGGTGGGGTCGCCATCCTTGGAGGGATTTAAAAGCCACATAGATGTGGTGCTGAGGGACATGGTTTAGGGTTGGACTTGGCTGTGCTGGGTTAAAGGTTGGACTCTATGAACTTAAAGGTGTTTTCCAACCAAAACGATGTTATGATTCTGTGTTTCTACCTACAAGAAGGGTGGGGCTGTGTGGCATGTTGAGGTTTGGGCTGCAGCACCTCTACCTCTCCAGGATCTCCCCAAGCTTAAGGAGGGGGCAAAGCAAGGTCGTTGGGGTGGTGGGAATATGTCAAAACCCATGGGTCCTATCACAGCACGGAAACTTGTTGTCACGCTCCCATTGGGGCTTTCCATCATTGTGCAAACCCCTGAAAGCATCTTATATGCACACGGGGTTGTGGAAAGGGAGAGAAGCCACCACACAGGGCTGCAAACGTGAGACAGCCCCAGCCGGTTGAGGGATAAAGCATCACTGTGGATCTGCCGTAGGTAGCTCCACGTCACCAGAGATCCACTGCATGTAGCTCTGCAGTAGAGAAATCCCCTGCCAGCCCTCTCCAGCCTCTGTGACCACCACACAGGAGGTCTCACAAGGCCAGGACTTGGGTTTTGTCCATCAGCAAGCACTGCTGCGGTCTGATTTTCGCAGGGGACTTGCACGAGGCAAGAAGCAATGCTGCGAGTGGAATGGATTTTGAGGCCATAAAGATACATTGATGTCTCAGCAGACCTTCTGCACAGCACTGGCTGGGCGAGGGTGGCATCTGGTGACCAGGAATAGCCATCTTCTCAGCTCCCTCATGTCTCCAGAGGGCTTCTAACACAGCGATAGAGAAGACAAGGGAGTGAAAAATGGCAATTCTTTCATCTTGTATGACTGACACGGGGTGGACCATTGGCATACTTCAGGGAGTCTGTTTTTTAAAGACAATTTTGAACCCAACCTTTTAAATACATCTCTGAGAGCAGGCGACTTAAGGAAGAAAGTGCAAGATTATTTTACTCAAAACTCCCAGGGGAATTAAGATCCATGAGATATACTTGCCCATGATGCTGGATCTAAGCTCCTTACCTGTCAGCATTTCTAAATTAAACCTGATCCACATCTTCCTGTAGCCCGTGGAACTGTCTTGCAAGTGGCCACGGTTGTGTTACACGTGACGGGTCCAAGTGTGAAGACCTGGCAAAGTCCCAGCAGAGTGGGGGGAGGGAGCAGTATACTCCTTCCCAGAACGAAGGTCAGATGTTCAGGCTGCAGCTGCAACCACCTGGTTTCATCATTGTTACCTCCTGGAAAAGTTAAGAAGATGGAGCCACCAGTCCCCTTTCAATGGTGCCTAGTGATAGGACAAGGGGAAATGGGCATAAACTGGAACACAGGAAGTTCTACCTCAACATGAGGAGAAACCGCTTTACTGTGAGGGTGACAAAGCCTGGAACCAGCTGCCCAGGGAGGTCGTGGAGTCTCCTCTCTGGAGAATTTCAGGACTCACCTGGATGTGATCCTATGTAACCTGCCCTAAATGAACCTGCTTTGGCAGGGGGGTTGGACTAGCTGATCTCCAGATGTCCTTTCCAACCTCTACCATTCTGTGATTCTGTGAAAAGCCCACCTCTGCGTTCACCTTGCCAAACTCCTTCCTGTAACACCAGCAAGAACAACCTAGTTTCATCACTGGCCCATCTCTGTGGAGCTTATTCTTGTTCGCTGGCAGGGACTTGCAAGGAGTAGATAGAAACACCTTCTGCAATACCCAGGTGTGGTGTCTCCACCTCAAACATTGCTTTGCAACCTTCAGCTGGACTCAGGGGCTGGGATCATAGAGCCAATAGAATTATTCTGGTTGGAAAAGACCTTCAAGATCATGAAGTCCAATTAAGACTGGGGAGGCAACTGTTATCACCAGTTCAGCATTTCATCTGGCAGTTAAGGCTGTGTTACAGGGATGGTCCCACCAACCAGTGTCCTGGGAATGGTGTGCTTGGCTCAGGCATTGCCATCAGCACTGCAGCGCCCATAGATCAAGAGCATGCAGATGTCATGGCTTCCTTCTGTGCCTTGACAGGACATCTGGAGACTGAACTTGAAACAAAAGCTGTTTTGTTCGGTCTCCCCCTTTTTGAACTAGGACTAAGCTTCAGATCCGGTGGATGGACAAGCTACACGCAGCCTCTGAGTAAATACTTTTTCTTCTTTTTTTTTTTTTGAGACAACCTTTCCTTTGGCTGCAGTGACCACAAAATGATGAAGTTCAGGATCCTAAGGGAAGAGAACATGACAAAAAGCAGGGTCACAGCCCTGGACATCTGGAAAGAAGACCTAGGACTCTTTGGAATAATCCATGGGATACGACCTTGGAAGGAAGTTGCTTTACAAGGATCATCTCCTCCAAGCTCAAGAGCAGCCCATCCCGAAGTGGACAGTTAACCAAAAGTCAAGCTGGAAGTGTGTTACAGGCAGTGCATATAAATAGTCCATCTGGCATCTACCTGCTTACTCAAAGCCATCTCCAGCAAAATCCGTTCCCAAACCATCTCCCAGGGGTGGAAAGCTCTACTTAGAACGTTCTTCCTCCACATCTTCTTGCTCTCCACTCCTCACCCTGCCCTGATGCTCTCAGCCCCATCCTAGAAGCCAACACAACACAACCTCAGCGCAGACTTTGAGCAGCAGGCTTCCACCACCAAAACCCCCTAGAACAATCCCTGGGGCAGGGGCTGGAGTTGGGAAACCCCACGTAGAGGTTTCCCAACAGCAAAGGTGGCCAGCTAATAAAGCTGCTTTCCTGGAGACCTCTGTTAGATACCAGTGAAGCTGTTAACCGGCCAAGCCAAGGAAGCGTGCTCTGCAGCCTGTCGCGTCATATTAATGGGCAGGATCATTTAAGCTTGGATAAAACCCACAACTTAATTTTTTTATTTCTTTTTTGGTGGTGGTGCTTGTCGCGGCTGCCTGTTCCAGATGATGAATGGTTCTGTTTCAGGCCGATCCGCTTGTTCGAGCACCGTGGTGGTTTCAAGACTTCATGCAAAAGAGGAGCCCGGGCCATTTTTCACTCGGAGAGATGAGCGACACAGGAATAAATTTTCCTGCTTAAAATTTGCTGGGCCCAGGGTTTCTTGGTGAGGCAGCTTTGACAGCCTGTCACTTTGCTAGATGTTTGGTTCTTGGGAGTATTCTGGGGCCTTTTATTGCTTTTTAAAAGATTTAAAGGAAACAAAACCCTGGTGCATTATGACATTTAGCAGGGTCGATGCCTGCATCTGACTCTATCCAGGCATCACAGTGAAACATGCTGGGTCCTGATCCCACCCTTGCTCAGCCCAGCATAAATCAGGAGTGGATCCGTGGCAGCTGCAGGAATCCCAGGGCTGTAAAGCAAAGGGCAGTGACATCAGAGGAGCACCAAACGCACGACTCACCTCTAGCTCGTAGACAAGCTGAGATTCAACTTTCTGTGCTTTTCTGTGACAGTAAGAGGAAGATATTTTTTCAAGGGCCTGATAAAGAACAGTAACATCCATCTGATGCACATCCAATGCACAGAGCTGTGCTCTGGTACGTCCAGCACACAACTGGAGCTGGACATGCTTGATCTGGTGACCTCTGAGGACCCTCATAAGGTGAGCAAAAGGCAAGACACAACTGAGACCTCCCTCCAGAGAAATGTTCACATTTTGAGGCTGTAGATTTACAGCCTCTCTTGTCTGGCTTCTCTTTGCCCAGCACTTGCCTCCTTGTCTGTACCTGTGGTTTGGCTTAATGGGAAAAGCAGAATTCCCACCCCATTCCAGCCTGTGGTCAGGTCACGCTGGGTGGTGGGATTGGTTCATCCAACTCCCTTCATGCTGAGCAATGATCTTCCTAGACAAGTTGTCTACTCGGGAGATTAGGCACTCTGCAGAAGGAAGGCATCTTCTCTTCCATCTCTGAGACTGTTCAACCTCCTGGAGCTACCATGACAGACCACAGTGCTACGTATTTCCTGTGACCCTCTGCAGGGCCTCCACAGCACTCTCTGCAGCGCCTCCACAGCACTCTCTGCAGCATGTAGAAGTTTGGACCACTCCATGGAGATTCAGTAATGGAGAACAAATGATATGAACAGTTCTTTTAAGGTACATGCTGCTCTCTCTTAAGGTCTCTTAGACACATAGCTTCACCACTGCAGGGGGAGTTCATGTCAGAGAGGTTTTAATGTCCTCCAGACATCTGCAATTCCTAGTTTGATTGTGGCCCTGGCTTGGTTTACATTTTGTCTCGGCTAGATTTTCCACCAGGCAGCGAGTGACAGCCGGGGACAGCAGCTGGACAGATGTGGAGGGCATGGCTCCCATAAGAAGCTACCTGAGATCCACTTACTGCGGTGTTCTGGGCTCATGGATTGATGGGTAGCCAGACCCACCAGCCCCATAAGGGCTGGAACAATTGGGATAGACAGAGATCTGAAGTGTGGGGCAGAGCAGGACAAAGAGTACACAACAACCCCCACGTGCAGAAGTGAGGAGAGCAAGGGTAGAGGATGCTCTCCAAGAGATGAGGTGGCCAACGTTGACCCTTCAAATCAGATGACAACCTGCTCGCTTGGCTAGAAGCACATATCACAGAAAGCTGAGAGGCGGGGGAGTGCCAGCAGGAGATAACTGCATCTCCCCAGAGCCATCACCACTCTCCATGGCTGGATGACCCTGGGCTGGGAGCAGGGCCATTCCCCAGGATGAGCAGTATTGCTACTGCCGGCACAAATGGGGAGAGAGATGAAGTCAAGCACTAAGCTAAGACCTGGAAAGTGAAGAAGAGACACACTCAGCTCCAGGTCGGACCTCAAGAGACCTATTTGGGGTGAAAGCCAGCGCTCAGGGAAGGGTGGAAACCATCAGCTACAGGAGCAGAGTCAGCCCAGCCCTGCCTCAGCAGGGATTGTCCTGAGGAGGGGAAGAACAGGGAAAGAAAGATCAATTCCTTCAACGTGGAGGCCAGGCTGGCCCCGGAGATGGGCACTGGGCGGAACGTGGCTTATAAATGCTGCATGGAGTCCTGGAGGGACAGAGATTGGTGTCACTTTAAAAAGTAAACATAGGCAGCCTAATGAATGAGTTATATCCCAGACGCTCCATTCCAGGAGAGGTATTTAACAGGCACTATTGGATTCTGCGGTATCTCTCTATCTGTAACCAGTGCATTATGACCATTAATGGATTTTTGAGGCTGGATTGATTTTTCATTAATTTGGTAAAAATCTTTTCCCTCTCCCATATAATTCTGTCTTAAAACGCTCCCCCTGACAGACCGATAAGTCACTCACCTCATAATGCAAGTCTGGCTCATAAATCTCCGTGATCTGGTGAGGTGGGTTGTGGGGGAGCAGGCTGGGATGGGGGAAGGAGGGGGTGGAAGGAGGAACCTTCATGGGTCTGGATGGAGCTGCCAGGCAGCTTTCACCACATGCAGAAAGGTCCATCAGTAATGGAGTGAAGATGGAGGATGGGGACAGATGGACATGATGGTTTGTGGGGGCTGATGGTCATCCGAGTGTGAGCTCCAGGCCTCACCTTGTCTCCTCAAGTCTTGATCTTGCATGTCCATATGTAGGACAGTGATGTGACACACTGGCACCTTCTCAGGGATTCCATGTGCTGAGCTCAGCTGGTGAATGTAATCCACATTGTCCTGAACCTTTGCATTCTGTGGAAGGTGCTGTACAAGGTTCAAAGCTCATGGCATGTTGTGCTGGTTCATCCACCACCATTTTATGCTGCCATCAGATGCCTGGTTACACAGGCCAGCACTGAACTCAGCAACAGCCCCTCACAAGTCTTCTTTCAGACACTCCTGCCATCGGTTCCTGTGGGCCCAGCTCCTTCTCTGCCCACCATGGTGCTACCATCGCCTGCTGGACACAACAGACAGAGATGGCTCCTCAGGGGCCCCTCACATAGAAGGACACCACCATGAGAGCTCAGCAAGATACAACCAGCCCTAGCAGAAGCCACACCCAACAGGAAGCTCTTCTAATTACCTGGCTCCTGGTTAATATAGTCCTGGCCTCACCCACCACCCCAACCATGACCACCTGGGTGAGGGTGGAGCCACAGAGACACAGGTGGGCCAGGTTCCGCCTCTGGAACATGAAGCCTACAGAAACAACAAAACATTCTTCTAAGTTGTGACTCATCCACAGGTCAACTCCAACTTGGAGCCCACAACTCAGGCCCCAGCACTTTATGTGGTTAGATGATTGTATATTGTCCTACTACACCTGCAGCAGTTTCTGTTTCTATTAAGAGCAGAGATCCTGTGCTTTTTGTCAGGGCACAGAAGGTAAACAGCAAATATTCTTGCCAGTTACAATAGCTCTTGCAGAAGGGAAAAAGTGTCTCATCTTTGAAGCCCCAAATAGTAATTTCTTTCATTTATGCCAGTCTTGTCAGTTTTTCTTCTCTGCAGCAAGACATGATCTCGCAGGAAATTGTCTTTGCTGTGGAGGCCCAATCAACAAGTATGTTTAAGGGGTAAAGAAGTAGAGCAAAAAGGAAGCGTGATAGAAGAATATCTCTTAACTTATCTTATACTTTCCCTCATGTTACAATATTACATTGTAACTGCAAGTGCTACAAGACATGCTACAAGCATGACAAGCAATGCCACCCAAATCTGACAATAAAGAAGCTTACTCTACAGGATCATGTGTGTTCTTAAAGAATAGAAGTTATTGAGAGTATTCAGAAAATGTACAAAATTATTGAAAGTCATTCTGGCTTTTTATTTGCTTATTTTGAAGAGTTCTTGCATGATAGATGCATCTAGTTCATTAATTTCTCCTTGTAGCAAAAAAGTTCAGTTATTTCCTTTACCTGTAACATCTTTTTGCAACATTAGCAGAGAAAATAGCATTTTTCAAAATAATTAGTCCTGCATTCTATACAACCCACTGGGAATAAAAGTCCTGCTGGTATTACTAAATGCTTGCAACTTGGGGGCGGAGTGGGGGTGTGGAGAAAAAGCAAACTGTCTGCTCCCAGAGGCTAGAAGCCTGCCTTTCAGAAACCTTCACTGATTCTTACCACAGTTACCAGCCCATACATTTAATTGCCAACTCAACAGCAGGAGGAGGGGGCTGCAAAGCCAGGAATTGGCTTTTTCGAGCAGTACGCCTTGCTAGAACAGCTGGTTGCTGTCTCCCTTGATGTGGATAAAGGAGAGAGTTTGCAACTCTAGCAGCTTTTTGTTTTAAACAAAAAGAGAAAACCTCAGTACACTGCAATCTGCAGATTGTAAGATTTGTCATGTATGTCAGTCCAGCTTCTACTCAGACCACCATCGTGGAACATGAAACACCTGTGTACAAATAGTTTGACATGTTAAGCCAGCACGAATTGAATTGGTTCAACACTACTGAAACTATTACCCAGCACAGTATCCTGTCCTTAGCCAGACTGGCTTCTCTTGTAATGTCTATCAGGGAGTTATTTCAGCCCTTAAGGAAGTGGTGGAAGTGTTGCTTAGAACAGAATTATCATGAAGTCTGCAGATACAGGAATACGTTCTGTTGTGCCCAGTAAATGTGTAATCTGTCTTCCTAAAATTCTGTTGTTTCGGTAATCACCTGAAAGGTATATTTCCATAAATAACAGGAATAACAACAAGACTGTGATTAGTAGCAGTACTTAGCATTTTGGCCATATGAGATTCATGTGCTCAGTTCTACTTATGCAGTATTTTGAAGCAGAAAGACCAGCAGCAACTAGAGTTCTCTGAACTTCTAAATCTGGTGAGTTTTCCTCAGTCTCCTTCTCCTTCCTGTGTCTCCTACTTCCTATGAATAAAAGATTTTAGTAATTGCATAATTAGTGTCATCCTTACTTGCAATAATTTAGTGGAAATTTATAAACAGCTTCATGTGAAATGAATGTTATTTCAGTAGATTCTTAGTGGCATACAATAAAAACATAGCTGAACTTCCTGTGTGATTAGGCCATCTGAAGGTTAGTTCCAATTAAGGCACCAAAAGAATAAAAGTCTCTAAGGTTTACTTCCCAGACACACACAAATTTCTGGTTTATGTTCCTTGCACATTCAGATTCTGCATAATGCATAACCGAAATCATGGTTTTATGTTGGTGTTCTGGACAGCTTCTGATGTCTTAAGGTCTACTGGATATGATTCAGACCTTTTCCACTATTTTAATTGAATGATGCTTGGAAGTAAACTAAGCTATCCTACCTGCATTCTTGTTGTTCTGTATGCAACACTCAAGTCATGTCCCTGTAAACTAATTGGAAGCTGTTTCTTTTCATTTTCTTGATTGTGATTCTGGTTATCAGAATATTTTAAATGTGGGAAAGGTTTTCTTGTTTTTTGTTTATTTATTTAGTGTGTTTTTTTTTTTTTTCTCTTCCCCACTGACTTCACTTTCATTTGTACTGTAAATATGCCAACAGGGATAAAAATCAGTTTGTGAAATTCTAGAAAGTGTGGTCATGAATAGTTACATCCCTAAAGAACTTGTAATTAATAAAAAAAAGTTTAGGAGGAAAGAAGTGTGATGTTCATTATGAACTGGGGGATTGAAACACAAGAGTCAAGCATACATATTCATACATAGCGATGACTGGCAGGGTAGGCATTTAAACCAAGAACTTCAGAGAATCAGACATCTCTCTTCTTCTACTGTTACAAGTCATTAAGTTGTTCCCAAAGATTCAAATACAAATGAAAACAAATATTTTTCCAGACTGACACGCACAAATTCATCACTATCTATGAGTGATTTGATGGATGGTTGAGGCAGGGAACTCGGTATTTATTGTAGGGGTTAACAAGGTCTGTGTTCTGAAAAGCTTTAATGTGTGGCTAGTTAGGAAATAATTTTGGAAAAAGAAAATCTAAAAATAGCATTCCTTGTAAAGTTTATGTTTTATTATTTTATTGTCTTACGAAGGTATATTAAACCACTGTTTCTTTAGGAATGTTAAAAATGCAAAGTAGTAACAATTGCAAGTAAGACATTATCACTTGCTAGCACTGCCCCCCGGCTAGTTATGAAATGCCAAGTGTGTATATGTAGAAACTGTAGCTATGTGTCTGAGATGCTTTATTAAGCACCTGATAAGAAGCTCTGACCTCTGTAATTAATACCAATGGTGACGCTAATCCTTATGAGACAGAAGCTGCTGCCTTGCTTTACACTTGCCAACGTATTTGTTGTGTATCAATGACTTGCAAGACAGTGTGAGAAATATGGAAGTATGAGTCATTGTTAGCCTTTTCATTATCTATTAGCAACATGTTTCAGATCAAGAGGCTGTATCACATTGTTTTTCAACAAATGTTTTTTCATCTGAAACTCATTTGAAGATGAAGTCGTAAGTATCACAGAATCAAATGTAATTCCAACCATGAAATCGTCATCTCAGTAATTCAACTTTCATACAACATGGATGAATTCCTTGAACATTTAGTGTTGTGTGCTCTGTATTTTGTGCTATATTGCAAATGGATAGGTCATAAAATAGAGGCTATCCAATAAGTCTTTAAATTTTTAATATGATAAAATATAGTTAAAATAATTAAATCTTATAAAATTTAATTATTCATATTAAGCACTACCAAAGGTAAAATTACTGATATAGATTATCTTCTTATGGTCCTTTCATGAGACCATCTCTTGTTCTACTGGTCTGAAGCAGGGATAAGCACCTACTGATTACTAGCAATTTTGAAAGAGATGCTATTTCTAAGGCTAAGTAGGGTTTTTCATCAGCAGGCATCACTTTCAGTTAGAAGTCCTAGGTTTTTTTCTAAAAGGATTGTAAACTGAGATATCATTTCAAACATGCATTGTTTTTATTAGCTTTTTGGTGGAGCTTAAAGAAGTGACCTTCCAGCAAAAAATATTTTCAACTAGGTTTAAAAAACTCACTCAGCATGGAAAAGGAATTTTAAGAATGGAAATATTTAAGTGGTAGTAATAAAGCTTTTGATGCATACTATCTTGAAATAAACCCAATGTATAAACACTATGACACTTAACACTTACTGTAGCAAATAAATTTACGCTTTTCTAGCTCAGCTCTCTACTTGAAATTTACTGTCTGTGGCAAAATTAATTGTCCATGTTGTTTACTGGAAGAAAATAATATACTGATAGTCTATGCCTAAAACATAAGCCAAGGATCAGTTACTGCAAATTCATTTGCACACCACATAGTTTTTACTGGTAATGAACTAATAATAATTATCTAAGATGCTTGCATCATTTTTAACGCCCCAATTGATGCGGAGTTCCCGTGAAACATGCATTCTCACTAAAGTGTTCCAAGCAGCCACCAAAAGGAAAGAGAGTTTTACTCTTCTTTAAAGTAAGGATTTGCTAAATTAATCCAGGAGGGGACTGTCAACCTTACAAAACCGCTTTTTGTAACTAAAGCCCTCTCTCTTGTAAATTAGAGGGTGACTATGCTTAGGGGGGGGGGGGGGGGAAGTAAGTTTTAGGGTGAGAGATTTAATCTGAAGGGAGAAGATTAATCTGCAAGGTAGAGGAATTCAGGGAAAAGATCAGCTTTAGAAGTAACATTACTGCTGTTGCCACCCACCCCCACCCAAGAGCTCCTTTCACTTTCCCTGTGGGAATATCTTAAAGGTCTCTAAAAGCAGCTTTCTAATTGGTTTGTTGCTTTACATAGAATCCTACATAAACACCATCTGTAGTATAAATTAAGCCCAAAGCACATTGGGTAGGGAAGGAAAAGGGATGGGAGTGTGGGTTTTTAATGATTTGTTAGTGCAGGGATGCTATGCATAGACTCTTATTTGTATTTGATAATCATTTATAATTGTTTTCTCTTTCTTGTTAAACAATTGCTTTTGTTTGCATTTTTCTTATTTTAGATGAAGCTGAAAGTTTTTTAAAGCTACTTGAAAAAACAAGCTGCTTCTGACTCAAAGGTGTGCCGAATTTTTAAATTATGATCTTCAAACACTTCACGAAGTACCATATGTCACTAGAACACACCCCACCCTGCGTTGTATCCAAATAGTAAAAGGGTCCCTATTTGAGTGGTAGGGGCCTGGTGGAGGGCTGGCTCCAAAGGACTGAGCGGCAAGCTTAACACTCACTTCTAATAACTGAAAAGGCTTTGTGGCATGCAGTGAAATATGACCTATGTAATTGAACTTTAAAGTCACAAGGATAATATCACACTCACATAAAATAATTGATTAATTTTTTTTTTTTTTTAACCTACAAAACTACAGATTTAACTGTAATTTACTGGTTACCTATCTAAAGATATTTACTTTTTATGAAGCACATAAATATAAGATTGGAAGAGTGGACTATATTTTAAAATACAAACAGTACGATTCTATCTTATTTTTTCATTTTCATAAGTGGATCATTTTCCTTTTTCTTGAGAATCATCTTTCATTTGTCCTAGTGAAGTCTACTGCAATCATATCCAAAATGCATAAAACACAATAATTTAATCTCTGAACTGAACTTGGGGTTCATTTGGTGATGACTTCAGCAGTGCTCAACAAAGAACAAAAAAGCTTATAAGTGCAATTAGATACGACGCGGTGAATGAAGCCTGAATCATCACCTACAACAGTTCTTATAATATGTTTTGAATTAATATGAGTGCATTGTCCTTTTTCAATATCTATTTGCTTTTTGGAGTTCTGTGACAATCATGGCTTTATTCTGCCATCCTGTGACAATGTGCAATAAAGTGGTGGTACATTGTGCAGGAGAAAATAAATGCATGCAGTCACTTCTAAATTTGCCAGCCCTGGCTCTCAGAAGATACACAAGTTCTTGTTCTACTAGAATTTTAGCATTGTTATACCACCCATACATTCATTCTATTTTTTTTTTTTTTTAAACAAAACAAAACAAACTCAATGTTTGAAAACCGTATTACTAGTGGACTATTTTGAAAAATTCTATATTTTATATATTCTATTCTATTCTAAAAATATTCTATATTTTTAAAGTCTGTTAAACAATAGCTTTTTTAACTAGCTGGGCATTTGAACCATTATCCCTTTTTCTTTAGTCATGTTACAGTGTGCCCTTAAAACTTACTGTTATTTCATACCAGAATCAGCTTTGATTAGAAAGTCTGCTTAAAATAGGAATCATGACTCAAACCATGAAATGGCAACAGTTTGTAGATATAGATAAATTCATGTTGTTGCTAACAAAAAGCAAGAGCATTCATAATAATTCTATCTTTTCTGAGAAACTATAAAATTCTCACTGTATAATTTACATAGTAAGATCAAGTTTTGAAAGGTTTATTTATCTCTTCAGCTGGCTGAAGCCTTGGGATTATGTCACAGTTACTTTTTTATGAGCCTTCACTGATCATAGGACCTAACACTATGAATATGCTGAAATCAATGAAAATGTTTCTAATTGCAAATGCTATGCAGCTTGCACAGTGCAGTCAGTACAATACAGTGTTATATGTTCCTGTGGAGGTTTATTTGCTTCCTGGCATTAGAGAACACTATTATTAATAAACTGCAGTAAGATTTGACTTCTGCAACAAGGCTGAAAGCTGAATCTCCATTGCTTAATTAATTGGAAGATTAATATAGGCTAAGGTCCTGATCATTTTTTGGCAGATGATTTAAGAAACGGTAGGTGCTGATGCCTGCTGATTAACCTTGGATGGTTGATAATCCTTAGGCAAGTCCCACTTTGAGATTTCATTTCTGTTGTTAATTACTTTTTAAAATTAACCACCTCATGTGAGTTTAAAAATCCTTTCAGTTATTCCATGCCACATGTTGGGCTATGCCAGATCTTTTAATATAAGTCACTAGTCACTCTTTTATCAGGTAGATTAAATGATCATTTCTTAATATTTATTTTAAAGACAACTTATCTCCATACTTGACTAATGGCAGCTGGATCTACCTAGCTATGTGCTTTTGAACTCATTGACACTCAATTTACTATCTTATTAAGGATTCCAACACATCATAATATGTTAAACTCTTTTCTTCTCCATTACCACAGCACTTGGCAAGGATATGAAATACAGATAAAATAAACACTACACATGTATGTAATACAACTACAAGAAGCAGGAACTGAACTTGTTTCTTGGTTTCAGTTTCTATCATGACTTATTTTGCTGCTTTACATGTGGACTGTAAAGACGTTACAGTAATAGTTCACTCTGAAATAGAGTTTTCCTAACAACTTCTAGTGTATTTCCAGACATACATAGTCACAGCACCATTCGTCATGCATAGCAGACCCTTGCAAGTCCCTGGGGAGTTGAAACAATTTCAGGTTTAAGTAAAACAGCGTATGGTAAGAGTGAACAGATACTGTTGTTGGTAGGAAACTCTAAATCTCATTTTTATATCAAATGCACTATATCATACCAGTTTTCTGTTAGGAAAATTGTTACTGATAATAGCCTACCTCTAATTTTAGACTTACACAGTGAGAATGAAGAAAATAAATATTTTGTTCTAGCCATTCTGACTTGAATATGAGTAAAAATTCAGTGAGATCTCCGTTTCTAGGGTTACAACACAATGGCAAAAAATACTATTTACATGTGTTACTCTCAGAATCTGTCCTGATTTAACTCGGCCGGCAGCTAAACACAGAGAAACTTACTCACCCTCCCGCCAGTGGGATGGGGAAGATACACAGGGAGCGGGGGGGGAGGGAAGTAAAACTTGTAAGTTGAGATAAAGATAGTTTAGGACAGAAAAGGAAGAGAAAATAATTATAAAATTATTAGAACATACAAAACAATTGATGCACGATGCAATTTCTCACCACCTGATGATCGATAGTTCTTGAGCAATGGTCCCTAGCCAGGTTCGCCCCTAGTTTATATGCTGAGCATGACATCATATGGGATGGTATATCCCTTTGGTCAGTTGTGGTCAGATGTCCCAGCTGTGTCTCCTCCCAACTTCTTGTGCACCCCCAGCCTATATGTTGGCAGGGCAGTATGAGGGGCAGAAAAGGCCTTGATTCTGTTTAAGCAGTGCTCAGCAACAGCTAAAACATCTGTGTATTATCAATATTATTCTCATCTTAAATCCAAAACACAGCACAATACCAGGTAATAGGAAGAAAACTAATTATATCCCAGCTGAAACCAGAACAGAATTATAGAATCATTTAGGTTGGAAAAGACCTTTAAGATCATTGAGTCCAACTGCGAACCCAACACTGCCAAGTCCACCACTGAACCATGTCACCAAGCACCATATCTGTATGTCTTTCAAATATTTCCAGGGATGGCGACTCAACTGCTTCCCTGGGCAGCTGTTCCAGTACTTTAACAACCTTTTCGTGACAAAATATTTCCTAAGATCCAATCTAAGCCTACTCTGGAACAACTCAAGGCCATTTCCTCTTGTTCTATCTCTCGTTACTTGGGAGAAGAGATAGCACCCACCTTGCTACAACCTCCTTTCAGGTAGTTGTATAGAGTGATAAGGTCTCCCCTGAACCTCCTTTTCTCCAGGGTAAGCAATCTCAGTTCCCTCAGCCACTCCTTATAAGAATTCTATTCTAGACCCTTCATCAGCTTTATTTTCCTTCTTTGGACATGCTCCAGCAACTCAATGTCCTTCTTGTAGTGCAGGGCCCAAAACTGAACACAGTACTTGAGATGGGATCTCAGGATCACAGAATGAGGGGATCTCTGGAGATCATCCAGTCCAACCCCACTGACAGAACAGATTCATCTAAAGCAGGTTGCACAGGACCGCATCCAGGTGGCCCAGAGATGGAAACTCTACCACCCCTCTGGGCACCCTGTTCCAGTGCTCTGCCACCCTCAAAGTAAAGAAGTTCCTCCGCATGTTTAGATGGAACTTCCTATGTTCAATTTTGGGCCTGTTACCTCTTGTCCTGTTATTGGGCACCACTGAAAGGAATCTGTCCCCATCATCCTGACACCCATCCTTTAATTATTCATAAGCATTGATAAGATCCCTTGAATGTCATAGAATCATAGAATGTTCTGGGTTGGAAGGGACCTCAAAGATCATCTAGTTCCAATCCCCCTGCTATGGCAGGGACAACTCCCACTAGACCATATTGTCATCCTACCACCCAACCACCCCATCCAATCTGGCCTTGAACACCTCCAGAGATGGAGCATCCACAAACCTTGTGGGCAACCTGTTCCAGTGTCTCACCACCCTGAGGGTAAAGAATCTCACCAGTACTGAGTCCAGGGGAATGATCACTTTCCTAGTCCTGCTGGTCACACTATTTCTGATACAAGCCAGGATGCTGTTGGCCTTCTTGGCCACCTAAGTACACTTTGGCTCATGTTCAACTGGCTTTCAACCAACACCCCCAGGTCCTTTTTCGGCCAGGCAGCTTTCCAGCCACTCTTCCACAAGCCAGTAGCATGGGGTTGTTGTGACCGAAGTGCAAGATCCAGCACCTGGTCTTGTTAAACCTTATAGAACTGACCTTGGCCCATCTATCCAGACTGTCCAGATCCCTCTGTAGAGCATTTCTACTCTCAAGTACATTAACACTCCTGCACAACTTGGTTTTTTCTGCCAGGTTTACTGAAGGTGTCCTCAAACCCCTCCTGCAGATCATTGATCAAGATATTAAACAGAACTGGCCTCAATACAGAGCCCTGGGGAACACCACTTGTGACCAGCTGCCAACTGGATTTAACTCCGTTCACTACTACAACTCTTCCGGCCCATAGATACACCCAATTTTTTACACAGTAAAGAGTACACCTTTCCAAGCCATGAGCAGCCAGTTTCTCCAGGTGAATTGGGAAGTATCAAAACTTTACTAAAGTCTATGTCAACAACATTCACAGCCTTTCCCTTATCCACTAAGTGAACTGGGCCTGAACACCTGATTGTCCTGTGCATAATGTTTGATAATATTCAAGATGATCTGCTCTATAACCCTTCCTCGCACCGAGGTCAGACTGACAGGCCTGTAGTTCCCTGGATTCTTCTTTGGTCCCTTCTTGTAGATGGGCATCACATTTGCTTTCTTACTTCTCCAAGAATCCAGAATTTTGTGATCACTATGCCCAAGACAGCCTTGAACCTTCACATCATGCACAAGTCCTTCCCTTTTCACAAACAGGTCCAGCAGGGTGAATTCCCTAGTTGGCTCACTCACCTGCTGTGTCAGGAAGTTATCTTCCACAGACTACAGGAACCTCCTAGACTGTTTCCTCTTTACTGTGTTGTATTTCCAGCAGACATTGGGTAAGTTGAAGTCCCCCAAGAGAACAAGTGCTAGTGGTCATGAGACTTCTCCCGGCTGCTTATGTATTTCACCTGTCTCTTCATCCTTGTTGGGTGGTCTATAATAGATTCCCATCATGATATCTGCCTTGTTGGCCTTCCTCCCGATTCTTACCCCTAGGCAGTCAACCCTATCATCACCATCATCAAGCTCTAGACAATCAATACTCCCTGACATACAAGGCCATTCCACCACCTCTCTTTCCTGGCCTATTCCTTCTGATGAGTTCATAGCCATCCATTGCAGAGCTCTAGATGTGCAAGTCATCCCACCATGTTTTCATGGTGACAACTATGTCTTGATTTTCCAGCTGTACAATGGCTTCCAGCTCCTGTTTGTTGTACATGCTGCATGTTTGGTGTAGATGCACTTCAGCTGGGCTACTGATCCCACCACTTTTTTGGGGGAAGAAGCCTGAATTCCTACATGACCGTTCTCAGTCACTCCTGTGTTTTATAACACATCAAGAACTCTTGTGACTTTACTTTTGCATGGATCTTCACTCGTTATTTCCATTGAGATGCAGATTGAAGGATCTCACTAGGACAAACAATGTGCCACCCCCAGGCTTATCTCTAGAGTCTGAGTTTATCTTTTTCCCCCTTCAAATCTAGTTTAAAACTGTTTTGATGGTCTCTGCCAACTCCTGTGCAAAAATCCTATTCCCCATTTGAGATATGTGTATCTTATCTGTCACCAGCAGGCCTGGTGTCATGTAGATCAACTGATAATCAAAAAACTCAACATTCTGCTAGTAACACCAGGCTCGGAGCCAGGTATTGATGTGATGGGTCTTCCTGTTTGTTCCCTCATCATTACCTGCAACTGGTAGAATAGAGGACACCACTACTTATGCTCCTGATCCCTTAATCTGTTGTCCCAAGGCCCTGAGGTTTCTTGGACTTCTTGTTACAACTTCATTGCTGCCTACCTGAAAAAACCAATAATGGATAGTAATCAATTTTGCAGTTTTGATGCAGAACAACTTAACCTAGGTGACACCTCCATCCTTGATGGACTATTGTACTTGTTATTGTTCAGTTTCACCTTGAAAGCCTCATACCTCTTATTCAAGTGTACCCTGGAATGTGGGGTAGTCATTGAGGACATGAACCTGCTGCACCAGGCAGTGATTTGTTGTCATTGCCTCTTGTCCCTTGAGGCATCCCTTTCAGGCAGATGGAGACAGGATAGGGAATCTTCCATATCATGTGTACTATCACCTGACAGACTTGTCCCAGGGAAGGTCGGTTGCAATTCTAGTAGTCTATCTTTCTTTTACAGACTCCCTGATACTCCTCAACCTATTCACCTCCTCCTGGAAGTCTGTAACTAGGCAGAGGAGTTTCTCTACCTGAAAGACTTTTTGTTCTTTGCTCTAGAACTTAGCAGAAAGAAGAATTGGATATAGAGGGAGTTCAGATTTTTAACGTCTCATGTTTTCAGTTAAAGTAGTATCAGTTAAACAATAGTAAGTAATATAGTGGTAAATGTAGAGCACTTAAATTTTACACCAAATTAAATTGCTTAATATAGTTAATCTCTCCCTGTGTTTCCTTTGTAGTCCTGCCAGACCATTTTGAATTATTCTGGAGGAAACTTTCCATTGTCCTTCTCTTTCTGTGGGAGGAGTGTAGGAAAGTCATCAGCAGAATACATTTCTGGCTTGACTGGCTACACCATTACTGAATTGTGGATGGCATAAATATCCCCAATGGTTGTAACTCATTTGAAGGTGACATGTGAGAGAGAAATCATTGTTTGGGAGACGTATTACTGTTCTTCACTTGAGGACTTCCTTCAAGTTTTGGCCCAGCTTGTCTAGTGATTTAAGTTTTCTTACAGCTGTGGTGTGGAAGGAGCATATGACGCCTAGTATACTGGGATTTTAGTTTTGAACGGAGCTTGCAGGATGTTATACTACTGCATGTAACAATAAGTTAATATTACTCTGTCATCTAGCAACTTTTCTTTCTTGGAAGTCCCAGCAGTTGTTGTGGATTATTTAATGCCAGCTATACAGTTCTCAGCCATGTAAACTCATATTCCAAGGGACTCTTGGTGAAGAACATAAGCATATACCTACGACAGCTTCATAGATTTTTTTCATCATACTATTCCTCTGTTTTAATTATCCTGAAAAAGGCTGGTGGAATGGATAGAGATAAACACTATGTCTTAAAAGTCAGGGAAACAGCAAACGGTATAGTGTTTGAGTGATTTGATTTGTGGAGAACATTTCAAGTCTGAGACTTAAAGATTTTGATTGCACTACAATTTGGTAGGGGCCAGCAGTTTTCTGTCGTCAATACGTAGTGTTTGCTTGGTTGCAGGTATCAGAAATTCCAATTTGAATAATCAGACAACTAACTGTAACAGCATAAGTAAACTATGAAGGCAGGACATGATTTAATCTCATTTTAATGAAAATTTTCCCCAGTGTCAGCCTTATCTTAATTTTTTAACTACTGTAGTATTAATTATTTCCATTTTTTAGTGTTCAAAAATGACTTGGATGAATAAATGGCTTTCTTAATTGGCTAATTAAAGAGCTGTGACTAACAAAGTTTAAATATTGGAATTTACAGCTTTTGAGGCACAAAAGGCAAATATTTATGTTTTTATTACTATATTTAGTACTCCTTCATAAAATAAGATTATTATTTAAGTTTAATTTTTGAGATAAACAAAATCTCATCAAGACACAACAAATGAGACTGGAAACCTGGTGCAGTGAAAGAAGTTATTCCCTGTTGAATTATAGAGTTAATGAAGCATGAAAATGATGAGATTTAATATCTTAAATGAAAGCTGCTTCAGGGAATGCTCTAGCATTTTAAACTGGTGTCATAATTTGATCTCACCTGGCTAATCCAATATCACAGTATAGCTTCCAACTTTTCAAACTCTCTGAGTAGGTTTCTGGTACTGCTGTCAGATTTGGAGGAAGAAAATATAGTAGGACAATCTGCAAGAATATATGTGACAATTACAGACTTTTCTAATCTTTCTGCATCATAAAAAACCAGCCATGTAAGTAAAGTAACAGGTATAGTTCTTCAATTAGAGAAATTAAAATACTTACAGGTTTTTTCCATTTTCTATCATTCACAAAATATAAAAGAGAGTGACATCCTTAGGGTTCTGTACCTAAATAAAGTGTCCTTCGACTAGGAATTATATGATGGAGATTTTGGGAGGATCACTAAACCCACAGGAACAATTTCAACAGAAATCAAAACAATGTTACAATAAAAAAAAAAAATCCTATAATACTGCCAGATGTCTAAAGGCAGGATATTTTTAATGTAAAATGTCCCATTATTACTTGGTAGAATAAGACTAATCTGCTCTTCAAACTCTCATATATATATTCTTTTTATTAACTTCTACTACAATAACATATTGGGGGAAAAAAAAATCTTTAGTTCAGCTTTCTTTTGGTTGGTATGGAGATAGTGTTATGAGTATTCATTAATAAAAACTAGTTGTTGACTGGAGTACCCTACACACTTACAAACATTGACAAGGCAAGCAGGTGTTCACAAGACCACAGAACTTTGGTAGCTCTGCATGTTGATTAATGTGGATACATACTTGGGCATTTGGAAGTGAAACGGTAACTCCAAATTACCACAAAATGTGCATCATAAGCTCTATTTCAAAAATAGGGGAAAAATTAAATGCATGCATTTAAAATAGGTGGTTTTCTGTTTCTCATTGCTATGATAAGAAGCAAATACTTGAAGCATGGATGGTAAGAGCTCTAGCATAACAGTATTTGTAATGATAATTTTGTGTCCAATTCTGCGTTTTCATAAATGCAAAGACTTAGCTGAAACTCTTCCAGAGTATGTCTCCTCCATACTGACCTAATGGAATATGCTTTATCTCAAAGAGGAAAAGAAGTATAGGTATAGCGATAGATTATGTAAGTAAGCTATGGTCATGTTTGATGTGCTTTTAGTATTTATAGTATTTCCTACCTCATTATATCATGAACTGTTGAGATTTTATACTTCTTTAACTTTCTTGTTCCTTTTATTGAAGGAAAAAATGAAAAAAAAATGAAAAAAAAAATACTTAATTACATGAATCAAAGGTTTAAGGAAAAATTAAGTAAGAAACATGGGTTACAAAAGTTGAAATACCTAAAATCCTACATACTGTTCTAAGAATCCTCAGGTTTAAGACAAAGAAAGGTAATTATCAGAGGTAATTCTACAAATGCAAGGTTTTCTCATCCGCATACATAGTTTCAAATTGCAGTCCAATTCAGAACTTGTCACAATTGGCTTTTTAAAGCAGTTTTTAGTGGCACTTCACAGTTCACATTTTCTAATGTAATTAAGCTTAACACATTTACTTATCTTCCAGATGAAAAACAAAGCCTATACTTACTGTAATTGAGGCAGGTATAATGTGAACCAGATACATGCCTAGAAGTTTTGTTTTCTTGCTTACTTAACCCAAAGAAGTTTAGGTTAGATTTAGATGATTCATACTGTAATGTGAAATAAGATAAACTCAAGATAGTTTTAGAAGCCTGATTATATCTCATCTATAGGCATAAAACCCAGTGTAGACTGTTGGGGAGGGGGGAGCAAGGGTTGAGGAACACAATGAAGGAAAGCATGTTGTATGTCCAACTAAGAGTCAATATAAAGCTGCGAGTTTGTATGTGGATTGGTCTACCTATCAAGTTGTCAAGATGGAGTAAAGAGAGAGAAAGCAGTAGGCATAAAAGAGCATTGGTTATGGTGCTGGCAATTAGTATGAACTCATCAAGGCACCCAGTGACATTTTTGATCTACACAGATTTGGAGGATTTTTTTGTTTTGTTTTGTTTTTAAAAAAGCCTTTTAACTGTGAACTTTAGTCTAGCAGCCTCTTATGGTGACCCTTTCATGTTAATGAATCATGTGTGCTTAGCTTTGAAAATGGATTCATTTTTCCAACTATTAATATTCATCACGCTGTATAGTTGTAGGTCATATTGTTATTGATGAAACATCAAAAAGACTCCTAAGAGAAGGATCGGACTTGTTCTTTTTAGATAACTATAAACTACTATGAATAAAGAGAAACCATGATAAGGAATTTATTCCAGAATAGTGAAGAAAGACTGCTAGAAAAACATTCCTTTAGTTTTCATTCAGGCAGAAATTAACCATCTTCCAATGTTCCTCCTCCTCAACTACTCCTTTATTGGAAACTCCTTTTACAATTAACAGGATAAAAGTATGCTGTGACTTCAAATCACAACAAAGTGTATGGAAGGACTTTGTGGACGCCTCTACTTTCTTGTCAACAAAGATTTCTGTTCCTACTTAATTTGAAGACTTAGGCAAACAATTCAGTGCTTCTTCCTCGGAAAGTTGAAATATGGAACGAAACTAAATGCAAAAGTATTATAAAGTTGATTGCAGGCATCTCCTGAGCACTTACCACTCCATGAAAAATTTTGCAGACTGTCTTTATTTGGTAGTTTTCTTAACTGACCTAGGCTACTACATGTGCTAAATGTGGAACATATCTTCTGCTACAAATATCTTAATATTCAAATAGAAAATTGCTGGAGGGGAAAATAATATTTTGTAGCTTACATACAGATGGTTTCACCAAAGGTGTTGTTGAAGAGCTGAGAACAGGATCCTACTTTGACTTGCATTCTAGTCTTTCTTTGGAGTGCTCCCATTCATTTCATTGTTATGGTGGTAGTTATTAAAACAATATAGAACTTGACAATCCATGTGACAGGGGAGTAGACCGTATTTCATAACACTTTTTCTTTGCATTGTTAGCCACACGCACATCTCCAATAACTTATTGGTATAGTAAGTATATTAATGACTTTTTGGTTTAACTCACTTCTAACAGCTGAGAGAAGTGCATGCAAAGTACAATCACAATTCAAGAGACATCTGACATCCCATAAGAGCACAGCTAATCAATATAAAAGCAGCTGAGACAACACAGCTCTGGCACTGTAATAAACTCCATCCTTTAAGAGTATAGATCCCCTGTAGACAGTTGGAGGCCAAATTTTCACTTCTAATTAAAAATAAACATCATGGCCCAATCATTAATATCTCAAATATTGACATTTATTTCTCCAAGAAAACGTCTGGTCTGACAATTTCTTCTGGATGATTCTTCTTGCACAACTGGAAAGATGACTGTGGCATAGAAAAACACACAAAGCATCCATTCTATTTTGAGAACTCTATATCCATATTAATAACACCTTTGTATTAAATACTTTTGTTCTTGCAGTCATACACTGGGTACACAGATATTCACCTGTTTACATTTAAGAAAGCAGGACTTAATAACTGGGCTTAATAATTCAGCTCAGGTTTTCTATGTCAGTATTAAGTTGATTCCTGTCTCAAGAACATGGAATACTTAATAGAAGGTCTAAAAATATTTCAGAATCCTTTTGGAGGAGAACTTGAATAAAAGCAAAGAAATTGCATTATGTTATCATACTACAAGAGAAGTGTACTGTGTGTGCCATAAGTGGATTTATTTTACTTCTACTACTTTTCTAGCTTCAAGAGTTCATCACGTTTTCTTCAGACACTTTCAGCATGAAGCTGAGCATACATGTAATGTCATACTCTGATTCTTGTAGTTGTAGCACTTAGCATTTAGCCAGGATCTGGGCACATACGGGGCATCAACTTAAAGATTTTTCTGCCTTTGTAGAATGTTCATGACCAAACAATAATTGCTCCTAAAATGCCTCCCCCACAGTCCCCCTAAGCTTCTAGTCTAATGCTAAAATATGAAAAATAACAAACCTGATATAATATACTCAAAAGATGTCTTTTATTAGAAAGTCACGACTTGTTTATCTTTCAGTTTGTCCTCAGCTCCTTATAGCAATTATTCTATCTGCATATATTTTCCCTCTCTGTGTTTTTGGTTGAGGTGGAGCTTTTGGATATTGTTTGACTGCTGTAGCTTTCAATTATAAACACTTCAAGGTGTTTGTAGGAGATCTATGCAAGACATTAATATACTTCTTTCTTGTATTGCTATTTTGTAGTTTTATCTTTTATCAGTAATGAGATAAAGGCTTGTTTTTAAAATAAGTCTATAAATGTTTACTGCTTCTTCTATAAATGACTACTCAAATCTACGTGTGCAGCTATATCCAACAGGGTTTGGATGCATCAGAGTAAATCTGGCCTGTGTGTTTAGCTAGATCTCATAGACTTCAGTTTGATCTAGGTAGATCAAGAGGTCATCCCATGAGGCAGCTCAATTTCTTTACATGTTCCTTAGCCAAGCAAATACATTACCTTTAGGAACACCATAAACCATCTATGTGCTAGAGTGCTTCCTAATATTTAGACAGAATTATGGAGGTTAAACATAAAGCACCATAACATTAGCTTGCAAATAGTCAGGAATAGAGATTACAAATAAATGAAACACCTAATTTCCATTTAATTTCAATAGTGCTTGGAATCCAGTGTGCAATAATGATGGGGTCTTTGTACAGTCATCTACATTTAAAAATGAGTTGTCAAAGTTGTTGTGGATTCCTCCATTGTACAGAATTATCTGTTCAGATAAAATGTTGCAGATTTGAAGGACTGAACAAAAGAATATCCTTTTTGATAAGAAGACAGAGAGGAAGATAAGCCCTGGGAATGCGTTCTTCCACTCAAATACAGTTAATGGAGGTAAGCAAAGTTAATAAAGATTAATATCCTTAAATTCAGAAAGTTGCTTTTTATCTCAGAGACCATGGGAGTATTCACTCATCAGCTTTTAACAATCTAACTTCAGGAACCTAAAGCAAGACACCTCTGCCTTTTCTAAAATGAGCTAGCAAAAAGCCCTTCAAATGGATGAATGATTTGGAAAAGGGATCTCACACAGTCAGGACACCAGTTTAATGCAATGGAGGAGCTTAAATTTTTCTCTCCCTTATTTTCAGTGTTTAAAGATGACTGCGTGCATATATCCTTTCTTTCCAATATATGCTAAATTCTGAAGTCATGTTCTGTATGTTAATCATGCAACTTGAGCTGTGGCTGTAATGAAATGATCCCTCCCCCAGGGAAAACACCAAACCTTCATCTCCTCTGTAGACATTAATCTTCACTGTGTTATGCATGACCACACTTTCTTCAAAGTGCTCTCTGTTCGTGGGCATCATTCAAAGCACTGTACAGAATTAACGGTCCTCTTAAGAAAGCACTTAATTCATACTCTTCTTCTTACAGCTACAGTAGTCCAAAAGAACATACATTCCATTTTAGCACTTCTATGTGCTTATATCGAGGATACCTTGGGTACCTAGGAGTCACCTTAAAAATGTATTTGTTTATATTTAAGATCATTGGAAAACGATTGGATGTAGAATTCTGAGTCAGCTGAGTCTTTCAAGCATTAAATTATCTTTAACACATGACAAGATAATTTTATGACAGAATTAAAAGTAACGAGGAAGTGAATAAATTTAATTTTTACTGTTTTCATTACTTGCCTAAATATTGCATGGATCTGATATATTAAATTGTAATGGTAATAATCAAAAGTAGACATGAAGCAGCTGTGAGTAAGTCTAGCTACTCTGGGAAAATAGTATGGGAACAAAGAGTTGGAGAAGATATCTTAACATGTGAACAAGATTTCCTGTGGAAATGGATGCATTGGGGATTTTCTCCATTTGAAAATTTGATCTAGCAAAACCAGAGTCCTTTGAAATCTCATTTTACACAAAAATTTATTCACAATATACAATAAAATAGGGTAACAATATTTAAAATGCAAAGTAATATATCTTGTATGTAAAATGTGGAAGGAGAAAAGTTATTTGGCTAGACAATGTATGCCCTCTCCTTCAAGTAGCTGCTTTTAAAGTATAGTATTTTTCATATTTAATAATCAGAGTGGTTTGCATTGGTTATTTAAAAATTACTTTTATATTTTCATACTATTACATGTAAATAAATCTGCAATTGCTGCAATTGCTGAAGTATTTAGGTGTGTAACAGCAATATTTTAAGAAATATTTGTCTCCAACCAGTTGAATAAATGTGTATTTGAAAGTAAACAGCAAATGACTTTGTATGACAAACTAATCTCTGAAACTCTGCTTGTATATATTTGTGTAATTGTTTTTTTCCCACACAAAGACGAAAAGTGCTTATGGGCCTGTTTCCATTGCAGAATATCTAGAAAAAGAATTTTTATAAATAACATTTTAGAACTTGCAAGTACTGTTTTGTAATAGTTTGTGTAGATAAAATCTATGAAGTGTTCCCTAGTGGATATATAAATAGAATGTGGCTTTTTTTTAGTGTTATGGTCTAGTTTTAATTTGTTTGTTTGGGTTTTTTTCCAGCCTTAATCGTCTAGCATGTAAAAACTCTCCGTAGTTCATAAAATGTTTATAACATTAGAAGACTTGTGTTGTTTTTGTTTTTAAAGGAAGGAAGGAAGGAAGATAGTAGAGCTATATAAAGATTCTGGCCCAAGGGTGAGTTTGAATAGGAAAAAAAGACCTTTATCTATCTTATCTACATGTCATCTAAGCTAAGACAGTTGGGTCACAGAAAGCTGGATGGCCTAAGTGGATTAATACATTGCTGTAACACGTTGTCTCAGCTTTGTGGAGCTGGGCTGCAGTTTATGAAAATACAATCTGTACTCTATATTGCTATAGTATTTTCCTTCCCTGATACCTAGATTTAAGACTTTTGTCATCTAAATACCAACCACACATTCCAGTGTGGCACTTCAGGGATATCAGCCCCCAGGATCTCACTCACACTTTGCAATAAAATTGCTCAAAGCCTTTCAGTAGTGACACTAGGCACTCTGCTACTTTGGAATTATCTAGCACAACTGTAGTACTTGACAACAGTAAAATGATGAATCATCCTTATGGACAGAGAGCCTAGCAAAAGTGGTAGGAAGTAGGTTTTTCTAGTTGCTTGCAATTTTGACCTTTTTCTTCAGCAATGAGAAAAGGCTATTGTTAGATTTGAACTGCCAGTAAAGCTAGTTTCTATTCCAGGCCTTAGATATGCTGTTCATCCAACCTAAGGAAAGACAGACATCCAAAATTATTTTTTTTACAGCTTGATAGTGTTGCCTTGCTTTTGGCTCAGAGGTCAAACAAAACAGGAATTACTTCCACTCTGTGTTACAAGATCTCATATGTTCAATCTACTTTTCCTTTCTATTTGTATAAGCTTTTGGAACAGGGTACTCTTCCTATTTCTAATGCAATAGACTTTTCATGCTGTGGGATGAGCTACGCAGAAACCTAGTCATTCAAATATTACTCAAGGCAGTAGAGGAAGATAAGATGGTGTCTGGAGTCCATCATCTTTTGTCATACTCCCTGAAGTAGGTGAACTTTAGTCTCTGAATCTCTTGGGAGGTATGAGCACATGTAATATGAGTTTGCTCTTTTGCTTACTGAAATTGTTTTTAAATGAAGAAACTTTGGTCTTCTTGTTTGTAATAATTAGTCTTCCTACATCAAATTGTTGGAACCAATGCTGAGGAAGGTAAAGCTGGTACCAACAGGAAATGTTTAATTTACACACCAGCGTACAGAAGAATACAAATCTTAAAACACAAGTAAAAATGAATTATTAATGTATAATCTAGTAATTCTGTAATAAATACAGAAATAAACAGTCATGAGAAGAAAGCATGAAAGTGACAAAACACTATCTTAGATGTGGTATATGTATAACGTACTCCTACACCGCTTGTATAACCATGAACATCTGCCTCATTCTTATCTTTTTTTTCCCCCAACAATAAACTTGAAATAAAGACTGTTTGCTCTTACATTATTTTTTTCATTATTATATGGGATCATTTTCTTTCTGTTAATGGAATTTCTTCACTGAAGTAAAAAAAAAAAAAAATTATATTGAACACCTGGCTAGTGAGTAACATGATATCCATAGAAGAGTGCTAAAGGTATTTTTCAGAAGCTCCTTTGGCTGAAGAGCAAATGAGAGTAAAAGTTGCTGTTGTCGTTGACACGTGATCATGTAAAAATGCTATTGCCATGAAATCTGGTGTATAGATAAACTAACTAGCAATAATCTGTAAAGGTCTTTAATTCATTCTTGAAAATTTATGCTAATGTATACTTTGTAATTATTTATAGTGAGATCTTATAATAATGGCATTGAATGATGTAAGATAAGTATTTTCCATATTTTCCATGTCAGGGAACATAGAAAATATTCATATTCTAAAAATTACAGAAAATATAAATTAACTTCTATTTTTAAAGCAAACTGAAGAGTATGGTATATTTAAGAACTCTTGTGCCTTTAAAATGTGAAAGAAGCAACATGATTATCATGCCTGTCATTCCATTCTTTTTCATGTTCTGGTAAATACATTACTAAACATGCTGAATAAAAAATGCAAACAATACGACTAGCATTGCAGGCTGTTTTATTTTGTTCCATTGCTATAGAAAGCTACTTCCTCACTATAATATTGGTTGGTGGTTGTAAGGTACAGAATGATTGTTGAAATAGATCTCCTTCTGTAAATGACAATGAAAACCAAATGCTTCTCCTTTACTTAGCTCTGGAACTATTCTACAAAACTGCTTTAAACATTTGGATGGCTTTGTCAACACTTATTGAATTTTGGCCATCATAAATCTCAGATGTCCTCACTGAGTAAAAGCCCAAATTATCACAGTTTCATAGCCTAAGCTGCCCTTGCCATATGGTGAGTGCAAATGTTTCCAAAGCAGCAAATGTTCTGTCAAGGGTTCCCAGTGATGTTTTGATTGGATTGCTCTATTATCTGAACAAGTGTGCCAAAAGAAAGCACCTGCACAATGAAAAGTGTGCAGAAGCTGCCAATCTGTAGCAAGGGAAGGAAAGTGAGGCATGTAGTGACAAGTTACCTTTCATCAAAAGATATGTTGAATAGGTTATGATAGATTCTACTGTACACCTGGTATCACAAAATACATCTCACAGAAAAAAAGGGGAGGGAGGAGTGAAAGAACTAGCTTAGCTCCAGTAACCTTCTACTCTTAAAGATGTCAAGTCATAGCTTCGTGTGCTCTAATAACTTAGAAAACAATGAACTTTTCACTGGTTTCTTATCCAGGGGCAGAGATCGTAGATAGTCACCTTTTTGATATTCTCTTTTGTTTCAGCTCTCTGATTCTCATGCTGTATGCAGACTTTTATTCTCTGGGATGATCTGGCCTGGAGTATATCATTCACTTGTTATAATTGATAGTTGAATATGCAAATACATTAAAGAACTGACAGCAGTAAAATTATTTTTTCCTCTTCTAGGAGAAGTACTTAATGAGATCCCCTTGCTACAGTCCACTTTACTGGACTGTATATCATCCCTAAATAGATTAAAATTATAATTTACACAGAAAAAAAAGGTTTCAAATGAACAGCATGTGACAAATGTTATCAGGTCTGTGCGGTGGATGGGGTACTGGCTGACGAGCCCTATCCAGTGACTGGTGGTAAATGGTGCATTCTCAAGATGGCAACTGGTCACAAGCGGGGTCCAGCAGGGATCAATATTGGGCCCAATGCTGTTTAATATCTTCATAAGTGACTTGGATGCTGGAATTAAGAGCATCCTGATGAAATTTTCAGACAACACAAAAATAAGTGGGGTGGTCAACATGCCAGAGGAGAAAGCCACCCTCCAGGAATATCCGGACAGGCTGGAGGAGTGGGCTAGCAGAAACCTTATGAAGTTCAATGGCGATAAGAATAGGGTCTTGTACCTGAGAACACATAACCCAGGAATGCAGCTCAGACTGGGATCCATCTGGCTGGAGAGCAGCCCTGTGGAGAGGGACCTGGTGGTCTTGGTGGATAGCAGGCTCAATATTAGTAAGCAGTGCACTGCAGCGGCAATGAAGTCCAGCCGGGTGCTGAGTTGCATTAAGAGGGGCATCACCAGCAGAGATAAGGAAGTCATTCTCCCGCTTTACTCGGCGTTGGCCAGACCGCGCTTTGAGTTTTGGTCTCCGCTATAGAAAAAAAGATGCAGCCAAGCTGGAGAGGGTCCAGAGAAGGGCCATGAGGATGGTCAGGGGACTGGAAGAACTGCCGTATGAAGAAAGGCTGAGAAAAATGGGTATGTTCAGCCTTGAGAAGAGAAGGCTTAGGGGAAACCTTATTACAATGTACCAGTACTTGAAGGGTGGCTACCAAGAGGAAGGAGACTCCCTTTTTACAAGGAGTCACATG